>JAIUZE010074555.1:0-22732 GCA_022085475.1 Heliosperma pusillum | reverse complement strand
TTTTCAACCTTATTCTGGAATTCTTTGAACTTGTCAAAGGCCTCACTTTTATGCTTCATTAAGTAGACATAACCATATCTACTCAAATCGTCCGTGAAAGTGATAAAATACCTATAGCCATCTCTAGCGTTGATTGACATAGGTCCACACACATCAGTATGTATGAGTCCTAATAGGTCATCAGCGCGCATTCCAACACCTTTGAAGGAAATTCGAGTCATTTTGCCTATGAGACATGATTCACACGTGCCAAACGATTCATAGTCAAATGGGGAGATAGTCCCATTATCAATGAGCTTTTTCACGCGTTTTTCATTTATGTGTCCCATACGGCAATGCCATAGATAGGTTTGATCTTTGTCACCAACCTTTGCTTTCTTATTACTCACATGCATTATATCTGTGGTTTGATCTAAAACATATATTCCATTCATGGAAACTGCTTTGCCATAAATCATATCGTTTAAAGAGAAAATACAGCTATTATCCTTTATTAAAAACGAAAAACCGTCCTTATCAAGAACGGAAACAGAAATAATGTTTTTCGACAAACTGGGTACATAGTAACAATTATTCAGCAATAACTCAAAACCACTAGGGAGTTGGATTACATATGTTCCCACTGAAACGACAGCAACTCTAGCTTCATTCCCCACTCGCAGGTCCACATCACCCTTTGCGAGAGTTGTGATGCTTTTTAGGCCCTGCAAATGATTACATAGATGAGAACCACAACCAGTATCTAGTACCCAAGTTCCGAAAGTTACATGGTTAATCTCAATCATATGAATAAAAGATGACGTACCAACAGGAGTGACGCGGCCTGATTTTACGTCTTCAGCATACACGGGACAGTTCCGCCTCCAATGCCCAGTCTTGTGGCAATGGTGGCACTCCATGTATTCCTTGCTCTTTTTCTTGCCTTGTGAGCTACCGCTAGTCTCATCAGGCCCACTCTTGACCTTTCCTGGCTTTTTGAACTTCTGCTTCCCTACAGCTAGGTCAGCCTGAGCCTTGCCCTTAGCTCTACCCTTGTTGTTAATCATGAGAAAGTCCTGTTTCACGCTCCCACTCAATTTCAGATCACTCTCGGTCTGTACGAGAAGTGAGTGGAGCTGATGAAGACTTTTCTTCATATCATTCATATAGTAATTTGCCCTGAAAAGGGCAAAACCATCTTGAAGTGAATGAAGCACACGATCAATAATGATCTTCTCATCGATTTTACAACCAAGAGCCTCCAGCTTCTCGACATTCTCGATCATAGCAAGAATGTGTGGGCTAACCGCTTGGCCCTTCTGGAGTTTCGCTTCAAAGAAGCGACAGGTATACTCATAGCTAACGATCCTCGGAGCTTTCGAGAACTCGTTAGAGAGAGTGTTGAAAATCTTGTTTGCACCCTGGGCTATGAATCGCCTCTGCAAATTGGATTCCATTGCAAAGATGAGTACGTTCTTTAACGCACCCGCCTCCATAACGAAATCACTATAAGCAAGTGATTCATTTGCTCTTGCATTGGGGCCTGGGTAAGTTGGTAGTGGCTCAGTCAAGTACTTGAGCTTACCGTCAGCAATGGCAGCATTCCGTAATGCCGCCTCCCAGTCCGCAAAGTTGGACCCATCATTCTTCAGTCGCGTGGACTGATTCATGTTGTCCATAAAGATCTTTAGCCAGGACTCGCGAGCGAGTGTAACACTTGGCATTGGGTCGTCTGTACGTCCAGCCATTTGTTATTTTAGCAGTTATATCTTTATATAACGGATTCAAGAAACTGTGAAAAGAAGAAAAATTATGATAAGTTTCATCGTTTTAAAATTAAGTCTTAATGCAAAAACTGTTTAATGCGATGACTCATGCATTTATACAATTGACCTCCCTCAAGAATTATATAAATGATCCCAAAACTCAATTTCTGTAAATTGATAAGCCAACCTCTTGGCTAATTCTACCTTTAGAATTCTCGGTCGATAAATTTCTGTAAATTCTATCTTTAGTCCATTATAATCCCGAGATATTACTCGGACTACAATGTTGAGGTAAAATAGGTCAACACTCACTACTTACCCAACGTAGAATGGGTCATATTATGACTTCCGACGAAGAAGGGGTTCATAGTAGTTTTTCCTATAAAGACTAATCTCAATTTTCATTTTAGAGGAAGATCCCATCATCTTAAATTTAATTCATTTTAAGTGAACAAATTTCTAGCATTTCGTGAATGATTTAGACTAAGGTGATGGCCCTATGAACGAGTGACATCTGTATGTCTAAGATGAAAATTCAAACTATATGAAACATTAAACATGTGAATGAAAAGCAAAAGAATGAAAAATACGTAAACTATTACAACGGTCCTAGTGTGGCCTATCTACCAAAATGAATAGTAAATACAAGTTTGGAATCCATCCTAATGGACCCGAGAAGCTTGACTTTGTCTCATCTTGGTCCATGTAGCGGGAGTGAGCATTCGATCTCCATCTTTAGTCTTCTTAAATTACATTTTCAAAATTACAAAATAAACCTATTTACATTCTAATTCCAAAAACATAATTAAAAGAGATAAAAGGAGATTCGAGATCTCATAAATACATCCAAACCATGTTTCCATCATTACGAAAACATGATTAACTAAGGCCACACTAGGTATTACATTTTTCAACCAATTGCAAAAATACGTAAATAAAAACATTCATTCATTCATTCATTCGACAAAAATAAAATGCATCAACAATATAAATTAATTCTTCAAGACATAATTCTGTAATTATGTAGAGTAATTTATCCAAACCACCTTTTATACGATCAAAATTATGTGACAATTCCTTAATTGCCCACAACAATTTTAATCTCCCATAATCCATTTTTATTTTAAACCTTTTTAAAATAATCGGGTATCATTATTGTGAACCTTTTCACAATAACAAACAAACATTATCTTTATAATGCCCAAAAAAAAAACAAACAAATTTTTTTTTTTTTCTAGCACTGTTCACTGTTCACGCGAACAGTACCTGTGCCAAAAAATTTTTTTTTCTTTATTTTCTCACGGTTTAACAAAAACCGAAACAAATAACATTAAAAATAAAAAAAATATTGCTGCACAGCAATAAAAAAAACAGAATTTTTTTTTTTTAAAATTGAACAGTAGCAGCACGTACTGCAAAAAAAAAAATTTCGGTGTTGACAATATTGCTAGATCGGTACAAAATTCAATATCTAATCGTTATTAAATATTGATTCAAACTAGATTATTCAATTTAACCTTTTAAAATGAACATCTAAATCATGATTAAATCGAATATCCATATATTCATTTAATCACAATCGCTTTGAACATCATTAAAATTGAATCATTATACAAAAATTATCAATTTAAAACAATTAGTCCGAAAACAATAACAACAACAAAAACAAAACAATTCCATCTTATTTTAATTTAATCCTTATCAAATTAAAACAAGTACAAATTTATTATTGAATTTTAACCTTTTAAAATAACAATATCAATAAATCAACAAAGGAAAAACAAGACCTAAAAAAAATTCACACGGCCCAAAAAAAAAAAAAAAAAAAACAGCCGTAACATAAATTTTTTTTTTTCGGTATTTCCACAATTATTTTTTTCTCAAATTTATATTTCATAAAATGAAAAACATATAATATAATTTTGTAGCCAATCGCTCTGATACCACTTGTGGGAAATAACTGTTTACATCCCCTTAAAATTTAGGATTATAACAAAATTATAGAATATGAATTGCAAGTCATTAATATGAAAACGATATAAAATATAGAGAAAGCGAATTTAACCTTTGGTCCTAGCAAAATTCGGCCTAAGAACAGATATCAAAGTAGATATCCTCCTAATCGTCTCACCCAAGATTGATCGAGAAATGCCCTTCTCCTTTGCTAGAAAGATAATTAAAAGTTACTGTTAATTTTTTAGGTTTTTGTGTTTTGTGTGATGGAGGCACAAGTGAGTGTAGAAATTAGGTTAGAATTTTTCCCTTGCTTCTCTACCTATCTCACGGCACTCCTTGGTCTTATATGAGGAGATTTAGTCTCCTCAAATAACTACCCATTGACCGGAAAAACCGAGTGTATCTGGACACTTTGTTTCGGTCATTTTAGCTTCCAATATAATGTAATATATTATAATCGTCATTTGTCAAGGACCGACATTATAATACAACATTAATTATAAATATCCGTATATTTATAATTTGCCAATTAATTATAACGGTTTATGTTTAATTAGCTTACATTATATACAACAATAAAATATAACATTTTATATTCAATTTTACGAATTACAGTTAATTCGTCTCAGCTAACTTTATTTAATCATTATTAAATAATCGTCTCATCATCACATTTGACTAACCTTTTAGTCAAATACACTGACTAACCTTTTAGTCATATAATAGGGCATCAATATGATTATTTTCTCAAATATTCACATCTCTCAATCACATCCTTTAGGTGTGACTTTTAGGGACCAGTTGATCACCGCCATCTGTATGACAATAACGTCAAACTTATCTAGCAAGCCAACCGTTATCGATAAACGTTAATCAACTGATTACAATACAAAGTATACCCTGTGAACCTACAGAGATTTATTTATGTTATTGCACTAACTGTGGAGGACACTGGCTCCAACAGACAATCAAGACCTGACAAATGGGTCATTCAAGTCAGGTTCAGATCACGTCACTTCAAGTTAGGTCATTTTCGAATCAATAATTATCAGGGTCACTTCAGGGTCATCTAGGGTCAAGCTAAGATTGTTCTTAAAACAAGTCATTTTCAGCCATTTAGGTTATTTTGGGTCATATTAAGTTAGGTCATGTCGGATTGGATCACTCTTGGGTCAGGCCAGTTCGACTCTTTCAGGTCAAGTTCGGCTCACGCTTTTTGGGTCTCGGGACAGCCTTATCGAGTCGGGTCATTCGGGCAAAGTCATTTGGGTCGAGTCAGCTTTGTCAGGTCTAATTGTAGCTAATGGATGATAGTGCACAATATTGTTATTGTATGATTTTAATAACCGTCATTTATATAGTGTGTTTTAACAGTGTGTTGGTGCATATGAGTGGTTTGGTCAGCTTAAGAGTGGACTGAAGACCCATCTCAGTCGAGATAGGGGATGTCTCCGTCGAGACAACCCTGATTCGGTCAAGACAAGCCTTGTCTCGGGCGAGACGAGTCTCGGTAGCTAGCTCACGTGTTTCCTAAATTCCGAAACTACTTATTTTAATATTTATTCCTTTTAGGAAATAATACTCCTAACTCGACTAAACTACTTTAACCCTAATTAAACCCTCCATTAGCCTTTGCTTAGACTTCCTGATTATTCACAACTCAAAATCTAAAAACCCCAATAGACAAAAGAGGCTTTTGAACTAGAGATCTAGGGAGATTTGTTCATCAATCCATTGATTGATTTGTGGCAGCGGCTTAGTCGAAGAAAGGTTTTAGATCTTACGTTTTTCTTGTGAGTTAAGAATTGCGAAAAGGTAGGGTTTCATCCTAATCAACTTACGCCTAGAACAGACTCGTCTTGGTCGAGACGTGTCTCGCCCGAGACAGGCATGGTCTCGAGCGAGACAGGCCAGTTGTTATTGTTAGTTATCGTGTTGGTTTGTTTATGATGATTAATGATGTTGTGTGACATGTAATAATTGAGATGATGGTTGTACGCAAGTCTGATATGAGTTTAGTGATTGATATGATGGTTGTGTGCAAGTGTGCTATGAACTATGTTGTTATTAATGATGATTGTGTTACTGAGATGTCGAGTTGCGGATCGAGGAGGTCGTAGGGGTTCAGAGTTTATATTTATATTGAGATGTCGATCTGCGCATCGAGGAGGTCGTTAAGGGTTCGGAGTTTATACATGAATCAATATTGTGTTGCCAACCCGCAGGTTGAGGAGGTCGTTAGGGGTTTGGATTTTATACATAAATCAATTACACATTATTTGACATTTGGTTGTAAGACGGTATTTTTTTATGTAATTTGGTTTGAGACATTTAAGTTAAAGTACTTCTATTGTTATCTTTGGTATTATTTCCTCATGAAACTGAGATGGTAACAACCTTAGTTACCCGGGAATGTCTTGCTAGAGGCTCTTGGTTAAATATGGGTATTACAATGATGCCTTAAAAAACTTTTCCGATTTAAGCAAATGAATGAAACATCTTCAAAAAGAATAGGTAAACAGTTAACTAGACGGATGAAGTATATTTTTACATAGAAAGTATATTCCCCCCTTTATCCAATTGATTGATTGGTAACATACCCTTTTGCATAGGTGTTAAGGTAGAATAAACTATAACGGGTAAAATTGGTAGTATGAAAGAACATGTGAAAAAAAAGTAAGGATGAAAAAGAATCTTAGAAAGTAATTATACCAAATTACACGGGTAAAGTTGTTAATTTTTTTAACAAATAAAGAATGTTACCATTGAATTGGATTGTACAAAAATGGAGGTGTTAGAAATGCATTGGATTGGAGGGAGTATACTTTATTTATTTTAACTTTAAAGTTGGAAAAAATAAGCAAAAAAAATTGTTTGTGGTTGTCCCACGCATTCATGACCTAGGATCCATACACGCGGATCCACCACTCATTAAACTCGTATTTTCTTCACAAGGTACGGGTTGAATTAGGCACAAAAATGCGCGTTTTTTTTTTTGCATTTGTATGATTTTCTTGATCGCATCCATAGACCTGAAACAAAAGCTGAAGGCAATCTGGTGAAATACCTAGGTGTAGGAATCTCCTCGACAATGCCTATTTTAGGACTTGTTTCATAGCTACGTTCACTTCTTGTATTGTTCTTTCATATCTGAATCTAAGACCCCAATCAAAGATAATCTCCCCATTAGGTGCATAGGCCACCCAACCCAAGGAGGCGGCGAGACTATTATTCCAGCTTGCGTCCACCTTTATTCTCACCATAGGAGAACTATGATTTAACCTTATTATGAAGAAAGAAACATAATCTTTAACAGTTGTCCTCAGGTCCCCTTCACCGAAATCCTCGCCAAGGCTAACTCCAACGTCAGTATACGAAGAGGTGTCCGTATGTAACACCCCTATTTACCTGGCCAAGGTAAACAAGAGCGTTACTCCCTCGATATCCCGAGGTCGTGTAACCAAAGATATCATAATGAAATAACTAAACGTTAAGTCTACTTATTATTACGATATAAGTGCTAAAACCCTAATTCACAAGTACAGGTCTCAAGGGTCGAAACCCAATACCAAATAGTTTAAAATACACAACGGAAGACTAGCCATGCTAACTATATGTATATACAAAAAATAAGACTTGGCGCTTCCATAAATAAATCGGTTGTCCAAGCCATACCACATGCATAATCATCCAATTCTCGGGCTATACCTGCAACTACTGCTGACAATGGCCCATTCTTCGGGCCGACCTGTCGTACCTAGCCGATAAGCTGGCCCGTCCCAGGCACGTTTTTTCGTGCCTTCAAGCCGTGCCGTGCTTGGCCCGAAATCGTAGATGTAACTCCCCCGATTTTATAAAAATGGGTATTTACTAAAGTCGTTAATTTTATAAAATTATCTTTCACTTTTATTGGTTAAAATATTTTAAATCGATAATTTATGAAATTGTTGCTTTAAATTAATGTTAAATTGAATTTAGTTTAGTTGGGTAGAAACCGTCATATTTCAGTCTGTTATGAGCCCATAATCGGACTCTACTCAAAAATTCGAGTGGGTAAATACTTACCTTGATTATTGGGCCTATTACTATCCACCTTCTCAAAACAAACCCACCACAAATCTCCATCTCCCTTCTCAAATTTCAGCATCACCTTCCTTTTCCTTAACACCAAAAACTCCATTAAACCTCCACAACCTAAAAAGTTTAAGACGAACGCCATTTCTTCGTTTCCGAACAAACTTTACGATTTTTACATCATTCTTCTCCTCTCATTCTCCTCTACCTTTTCATACCATTAAATCTCATCTTTCTCCAACTTTTCTTAAAACCCATCTTTTAGATCTAATCTTAAGACGTTCATAACTTCTTCGTTTCTCAACCGATTTTAATTCCGTTTAGTGCTCTACAATCCTTTCACCGCACTCCTTATTTCTAAATAAGAAAAGATAGAATCTTTTAAAAAAAATTAAGACCTATTTTCCATAATTGCGGATTGAGGTTCTTATCATATTAATCGTCGTAAAAGGTAGAATTTTGAAGAGTTGGGTCAAGGACATCCATTGGTAGCGTTAGCTTGCTTGAGGATAGCTTATTTGGAGTGCTAATAAGGAAATGTTGACAGGTTACTCGATATCATCTTTTTATGTGTTTTCTATGTGTTTTAAAGTAGTATTTATGAGAAAGACGAGTTCTTTATTAGCCATTGACATGAATCGATGCTCTCACATGTTGAAAATGTTGAATTATGTTTCATATTTCTTCTTATGGTGAAAGTTAGTGTTTGTTGTACCAACCCTTCTCTTAGCTGTATGAAAATGCTTTAAAGACACTAATGAGTCTGTTGATGCTCATATGTTGTGTGGAATGTTGATTAATAGTGGTTTATCTTGGTAATTGCAAATGGGTTTGAGTTTGTCTGGATTTTTGATATTTGTTCGGATTATCAGTGTTCCAGCCAGTTGACCGGCCGACGGTCAGCCGAACGGCTGGGAGGTCATGTATATTGTTGTTGAGTTTTGACGAATTTTGGACAAAGAGATGTCCCAGCCGGCCAACCGCCCGACGGTCATCCGACCGGCTGGGAGCTCCCTGTAAGTTGTGTCATTTTAAGAAGTTTGAAATGTGTCCCAGTCAGCCGACGGGCCTCCAGTCAGCCGACGGGCCTCTAGTCAGCCGACCGGCTGGGAACCCCCCTGAAGATTATTTGTAAAGTTTAATTTGGCCTTTGTCGCCCAGTTGGCCGACCGCCGGTTGCCTGATTGGCTGGGGACCCCGTGTAAGTTCTTTGCTTTATTTTCACATGATTTCATAGAGACGGTTTCTATGGTTACCTTATGTTATAGTCTTATGAAATGACCTTTAATATTTATATAAAGCTTATATTGTATTCCACATGATTTATTTCACATGTTTGGTGACAGTTTTGGATGTTCAACTCATTTAAGTCATTTATGCCTTGAGTAGTAGGTTGAGTCTTGGTTGTTGGATGATATTGAACTCTCATTTCCCGTATGTACCCTTATACTCGTTAGACTTTATGTCGGAACGATAGAGGCACATTCTATTGTTGTTTTGGGGATATGACGACGTTGTTGGGAAGCGAACACAATGCGTTGATCGACGTGACCGTCAAATGTTGTATCCTTGCGAGGTGGTGTCATTGCATGTACCATACTTGCTTGTTTATTCTTGACCTCATCTCTGTGTGGTTTAGCTGGAGGACGATGCTTGTACTCGTCTGCCTCTTTCGTGTGGTTTAGCCGAATTTGGGGTACTTGCTTCCGTGTGGTTTAACTAGAGGATCGAGTCTTGGATGCAAAACGTTGATCGCAAGTGAAATCAGAAAAAATTTATTCCGAGAGTCTGTCTAGGTTTAGACTAGGACCGTTTTATATTATCGTTGTCCTGCCGGGAGGATTAGAGTCTTGAGTATACAAAATGTTTATCGTATACGATTCAGGGAAATTTTTATTCTGTGGACTAGTTCGTCTTGTCTTGCATAGTACAGATGCTAGTGCGTGTCATTTACCCAGAGAGTATGTTTCATTCACATGATGGTTGTTGGATGTGTATTGGATGGTTGTATGTCTATTATTTTCTTGTGTGTCATGTCTCCAACCTCTTCGATTATATGGCTGCTAACGGCGAGATGCAAACCGTTAGTAGCGACATAGTTGCCAAGGTGAGTCTTCCCTAGTCTTACTTATAAGATGATCATATCATCGTTGTTACTCCTCATATGCTTGTCTTGGTTTTAGGAAATGTTATCGTTGTAATCGACATGATATCTATATATGTTTGATGATGTATGTTCTCATGCTCTAATTATTTTTGTTTTAATGTGATATGGCTGGGAGAACCCCGAGTTACTCCCCACTAACTGTGGCATTCAAGTTTTATGAATGAACAGGTTAAAGGTTGGTGTTGCATTGGGTTTTGACGAGTGAGCTAGCGAGCGTTGTACTTACAGCAATTCACCCATAACGTTGTAGTTTATATTAATTTTATTATCTCATTTGTGTATTTATCAAGGGATCGGGATCCCTTGTATTTATTTAAGTTACAGCTTGTATAAATGATTTATTAATCTAAGTTTTGGTTTTATAATAAAGTGACATTCGCGTTTTTGCCTTTGAAAATTTTAAAATATCGTATTTCCGCTGCAATCCATGTGTTTAATTTATTGAATTATCGTGGGGTGTCACAGTAAACCTTGTTTGCATCCCATACCTTCCCCGACCAAAACGCGGGTCGTGTCGTGCCCGAGCTTCGGGCCGAGTCGTGCGTGGCCTGTTTGGCCCGTTTTTGTGTGCTTTTTTTTTCGCCTTTAGGTATTATTAAATGATTAAAAAAAATTAAGAACTCCTATTACTGTTAGTTCTTTCATTGCTTCTGCTATTAATGATTCACCATCCACATCGCGACTTACTATCAATCGACTACCTACTACTAATTCTGAACAATCTAGGGTTTTCACCAAAATTGGGGGTACATTGGCTAACATCCAGGATCCTGTCATTGTTCCTACTGTTGTGGTTAATTCGGATACTAGGATTGAATCTCCTACTGTGATTACTTCTGCTCCTGTTATTGAACCTGGGAGAACTAAGCCTTGGAACAAAGTCGCTAAATCACAAGAGGGCATGAACTTGTTTTTTTGCGAAGATTCTGCAAAAGCGGAGATTGTGAAAATTCATAAGGATGATGTTGAGGAGGAATTAAACTACTGGAAATTTACTTTGATGAGGAATGTTTTAGGGGGGAAACCCAAGGTTCAGCAACTTGATGCTTATGTGAAGAAATTATGGCTTAATGTATCCCAACCCGTGGTTCAGCACTATAGGAAGGGCTAGTTTAGCTTTCGTTTTAATTAACTCAGAGGAGGATATGAATACTGTCGAGGATCTCTTATGTATAAGTTCTTTAGGAAACTTTCTAGTGTGAGAAAGGCTCTTACTCAGTTACATAAGAATGACTTTAGTAGTCTCTCTGATAGAGTCAATAACATTTGGAATGAACTCAAGGTCTGTCAACAGAATATCAGTACTAATCTTGGTGATGCTGCTTTACTTATGGAGCAAAACTTGTTGATTGATAAATACAAATTTCTTAAAAAAGCGGAATTGGATATGCTTCATCAAAGGGCCAAAGTGCATGGGATCAAACTTAATGACTGCTCCTCTAGTTATTTTTATGCTAAAATAGCTAGAAGAAAACAACAAAATATTGTGGGTCAAATCATCAGTCACCATGGTATTTCTGTTCAAGGAATTGATAATGTTAACCAAGCTTTTGTGGACTACTATCATGACCTTTTGGGGAAGAAACATGATGTCCAAGCCTTGGATTCTCACCTCATTTCTAAGGGGGCTTGTGTTAGGCATGATGACCACTATCTTCTTTGTGCTCCTGTCACTCCTGCTGAGATCAAGAACGTTTTGTTCTCCATTGCCAATAATAAAAGCCCTGGGTATGATGGATTCTCTGCTGGGTTTTTCAAATCTGCTTGGTCCACTGTTGGACCTGAATTTACTGCTGATGTTCAAACATTCTTCACTACAGGCAAGCTTGCTAAACAAGCTTGTGTTACTGTCCTCACTCTTATTCCAAAAAAAGTTGTGGTCTCTTCTGTCAAAGATTTTAGACCAATTGCTTGCTGTACTATTTTCTACAAAACCATTAGCAAAATCTTGGTTGCTAGACTTAAACCTTTCTTGAATTATTTGGTTGGTCCTGAACAAGGTGCTTTTGTTAGTGGTAGAAACATCTTTGAAAACATCATGCTGTCACAATCTTTAATCAAAGGGTATAATCATAGTTCCTGCTCTCCTAGAAGTTTGATTAAAGTTGATATCAAAAAAGCATTTGATTCTGTGCAATGAAGTTTCATTCAAAATATGTTATCTAGTTTCAATTTCCCTGAGCAGTTTATTAAATGGATTATGGAATGTATTAGTACAACCTGGTTCACTCTAAGAATTAATGGAGGACATAATGGTTTTTTCAAAGGGGAAGGTGGACTTAGATAGGGGGATCCCCTCTCCCCATATATTTTTGTCTTAGGGATGGAAATATTATCTAGGCACTTGAGAATACTATGCACCCAGCCTCAAGTCTCCTATCACCCCAAGTGTGCTTGATTGAAGCTTAACCGTTTAACTTTTGCTGATGACCTCATGATCTTTGTGTGAGGTGATGCTCCTTCTATCCAGGTTGTTGCTCGTACTCTGGACCTTTTTGGAACCTTTTCTGGGTTAGTTGCTAACAATGAAAAGACTAACATTTATTTTGGTGGAGTCACGGAGGTGGTAAGGGATACTGTCAAGATAATTACTGGGTACACTGAGGGAACCTTCCCCTTTAGGTATCTTGGACTACCTCTTAATGATAGTCGACTCATTATGCCAATGTATAACAATATACTTAGCAAGATTGAAAACTCTATCAGCCACTGGACTACAAAACTGCTTTCCTATGCAGGTAGGCTCCAACTTCTTAATTCTATTCTCTTTGGTCTTGAGAATTACTGGTGCAATATTACGCTTCTTTCCAAGGCTCTTCTGAAACTCCTAAATAAGCTTGCTAGAAACTATCTATGGAATGTTAAACCTGATCATAATAAGATTTATATGAAGAGTTGGAAATTTTGTTTTAGCCCCTTGGTGGAGGGTGGTTTCAACATCAAGGAAATACTCTCATGGAATTGAGCTAATTTGTGCAAATGGTTATGGAAGATACTTGACAATTCTTACTCTTTATGGTCACAATGGAATTGTCAGTATAATCTGAACTCTCATGAGATTTGGACTGCAACTACTAGTCTCCATCACTATGAAAGCTGGAGAAGTGTGCTGAAAGTCAGGGATCTCCTCTTACAGATGTATGGCTCTCCTGCTGTTGCTACACACATCCTATGTAGTTGTGTTTCTGTTACAGGTAAGTTCCAGGTCAGCAAGATGTATGACATACTCAGACCTCACTTTCATAAAGTTTACTGGTAAGCAGCTGTCTGGAACCCAAATGTTATCCCTAAACACAGCTTCAATAGTGCTCTTGCTGCTCAACAGAAGCTCCCAACTGTGGACATAATAAATCTTAGGGGTATTTGCCTTATTAATTGGTATGTTCTTTGTAGAGATGCTAGGGAAACTCATGCTCACATGTTCTTTAAGTGTGGTTTCTCTAATGATATTTGGAGGAAAATGCTGGACTAGATGCAGGTTCGAGGCAGAACTAATATCCTCGTAATGGAACTAGACTGGTGCAGATCTAGGTGCAGGCAAAAGCATTGGAAAATGGGGTGGTTTCGCAGCTGTCTCGCTGCCACCATTTACACTTTATGGCAGGAACGAAATGCTCGTATCTTCACGGACACGGAAACTACTACTCATGCACTGATAAGGCAAATCCAATTTATGGTGGGGGTTAGGATCATGTATAAAAATGTTAATGATGGTGATGAGGTGATTGATCACCACAACTCTATTTATGGTTAATTACTTGGACTCTCTTGTAAGAAACTATTCTTATTTGCTTGCCCTTATGGATGAATAAATAGGATGTACCTTTTCTTGCAAAAAATAAAATGATTAAAAAAAATAAAATTTCAAGATTGTAAAAAAACCGCAAACCCTTCGCCGTTTTCTTGAATATGCTAATCAACAAAAGACAATTAAGTAGCTAATTGATATTTTTTTTTATATAATAAGTTTTATATATTTAGTAATTGACTAATTGTAATTAGAAGAAAAATTTATATTATAAAGAGATTGTAACTTGTAAGTATGTAGAACATTGTAAGTAGAAGATTGTAAGATAAGAGTAAAATTATTGAATTGTTAATTAAATGGGTATTTATAGTGTCTTAAAATGAAAAACAAAAAAATTACCCACAGAAGTTGCAAATCGGGTCGGGCCGTGCTCGTGCCATTTTTCGTGCCTAGCCGGGCTAGACTTTTCGGGTTCGTGTCGGGCCGGAATAAAAGCCCGCCTTTTTATTTTTTAGAGATGGTGCGCCTCTTTTAAGGTGACTATTGAGCACGTTCTCGTCTTTTGTTGCCTCGGTTTGCATGTGGTTGCAATCTGATTCGATGGTCTTTCCAGATCCGAGGAAGATCATATTTGCAAATCGAGTTTACTTTTCTACTTTCTATTATTCAATCTTTTTACCTTGTAAAACTTTTTAAGGGTTATCTGATGGGAATAATCCAAATTATGCCCCCTTCTCATATTAATCCATCGTAATGTATAACCGAGAAAAATATAAATTACGCCCGCATGTCTCTTATGTTGTACTCGGTAACCGGATACCTGTAGATCAAGTCACGGGTAAACATAAAAAACTTGATCCCATGCTAAATTGTATAACTCTAGCGCACCTTTGTAACTTAGAGGGTACAAATACCTATACACTTGCTTCATCCAAAACCTATTTTTATTGCTGTTATTATTGTTGTTGATGTTATTGTTTGTTGATTCCGATGGCGCTGCAACAACATTGATATCAAATATATCGATTCTAATAAAAAATCGCAGAGTGTTAACTAAACAATCGCGATTACAGATTAATTGGATAAGAAGTATAAAATTAGGATTATTCAGTTTGAGAATTCGTTTGCTAGCAGATTCAAGGTTACGGAAGAAATCGATTAATCTGAATAATGAAGGAAAACTTAAAGGTTTTCGGGGTTTATTTGATTTGGATAATTGGTTTGGTTCCGTTAGAAGTTGTAATGAAAGGATAATGATGGTGGTGGTGCGTATGGTTCGGTTCAGCTGTATGGATGGTGGTGCCGTTGTACAAGCGGATGTGGTACACTTAATTTTGATGGTGGTGGTGGGGTGGTGGTGGTTAGCGACAATAGTTATGGGTTTTTTTTTATTCGGGAAATTATCCAGGAAGAAGAACAACAAGTGGGGGCCACAACCTTATGACATGAAGCTTCACTGGTTATAATAAGTAAAAATTAGGTCGATTTCAGTGAAAGATAAATGATGGAATAATTTAGATTTTTCTCAGTTAAACATTAGGATGGATTATTCTGAGAAAGAGGAGGAATAGTTTGGATTATTCATATCAAATAACCCAAATTCTAATGCCTTCCTTTTATTTCTTTCTTAAATCACTAAAAAATCAATATTAATTTATTTAATTTGTCAATTGCATACATTAAATGCCTTATATTCAATATTAGCACATATCAATCTAATTTTAAGTCTAACTTTTGATTTATTTTACAAAGTTTACAGTATTATTCAATTTCTTCATCTTAGATTGCAAATTATCGTTATTAGTTAATCTAATTTGATAATTCTTGTGATTAGATATCTAATAACCAATATAAGAACATTTAATCTATTTTTTAGTTTAGTTTCATGATTAATTATAGAGTTCTCATTCTTTTCAAATCCCGTCTCAAATAATTGGTCCTTTGATCCTTGATAATCAATACCATGCGATAAAAGGTCGATCCCCTCCTTTTATATATTTTATCCCACTTTAACATTCGAGTTTTTGTAAATAAACCAATCAAAACCGATTTCATAATTAACCAACTTAACGAATTGACGAAATTGGCAAAACATAGCCAAATACTCCCTTAAAAATAGCGCATGAACTGATGATAGAGTCAAACAGTCTCTTAGAATGGGTGCACCATATGCTATGCATCTTCGAAGGCCAAGTTTGCCTCTGTTTCTCATCTTTCCAGACATAGTTAATTAAGACTAATATTAATCGGCTATTAATCAGTATTATCACCGGTACAACGTCTTAACAGCTTCTATAATTATTTTGGCCTTTCTTCCTTCAAGTCATTTTATTTTTTTCTTGTGCGATGTATATGTCGTTTGTATCAATTATTTGTTTATTCCATATACTTCGCATGCAATCAATGTACATCATTCAACTTCGATATCCAATTTCTATGTGCTAACTTACCAACATAGATTAATTTCACATGCTAATTTTAACATAATTGTTTGAAATTCATGCATAGCAATGATATATGGTCATTTCATCCTATTTTTCTGCCTTTATTCTGCCTATTTAGCTCGCCTTTGACGCTCCCTAGTGGCGTTTCTCCATGTTTTACCCTCCTCTAGCTCTTCTCTTGCTTTCATGTTGTTTTTTGTAGGTAAACCGTCACTTGGGGCAGATTCTACCTAGTTTTATTGACGATCGAGAGGACAATAGACTATATGGAGGATCCACAACACACCCTAGAGGACCGTACATACCCTTGGGGGCCTGCTTGGCATGCTTAAGTCGTTCAAAGCCAAGGTGAGCCATACCAAAGAAGATCGACGAAATACTTGAGTGAACAATGAAGGAGAGACAAAGTCACGGGCATGACTTGCATCTCACGCTTGTGAGACACCTTCACAAAAGCAAGGAATCACGAAGCAAACCCGTCACGAGTGTGACATGCTTGTCACGAGAGTGACATAAAAGTGTTGAACCATATAATTATACGATTGGTTTTGATAATGACATGTTTAATCATATAATGTATATGCTTGTTCTTGTAATTGTTTGTTTAGTCTTTAATAGATTAAGCATGGTTTGGCACTTAAAGTTATAGCTTGTTCAGCTATAACTACCTTGATGATTTGTGAAGCAAAGGTATTGCAAGGTTATAGGTCATTGAGTCATAACCTTGGAACTGCTCTGGTGAAGTTATGACGGGTTCTGTCATAACTTTGGCGAAAGTCAAGCTCAGATCAAAGATAAAGAATTGAAGTAGCTTGCGAAGCTTGAGATGAAGAGCTCAAGATTGGAATGAAGTGATGATCAACATATTGAAGATCTCCAGGAATATTTTATAGTATAGGTCGTCATCCAATAACGATATTTTTCAATAGTAAATTTAGGAAGTAAAGTTATAGTTATTTTACCTATAACCTTACTTGTCAGGCTCAAGGTTATAAGTGATTCTACTATAACCTTGGAGCTGCGGAAATCAGTATGACTGTTTTAATATTTTAAAACTGTTTTTGAATAAAGTTTTTAAACAAACTTTTATAAGAGGTGTATTTATGGTAGAACATAGCTTAAATTTATTTAAATTGAACATCATTAAGATTTCTCTATTGATTAGTAAAACAACCTATGAGTTGTCATGCTATCTAGGGGTTTCATATATGTTCAAATCTAAACCCTAAATATATCTTGTTAAAACCGTGTTGGACTAAGGCTTCACGAAACTAAGGCTTTTGAGTCGTGTTGTTTGTGAATAGCAATCGTGCTCAATTAGAGTTTAAATAGGATTCTAAAACTAATATCTTTCTTGTTGCACAAGGGAGACATGTGGTGAATTAGGGTTTGGAAATTTATCCTAAACTTGTCTTGGTACCCAAGTTAGGTCACGGCTATACTAGGGTTTTAATTAAAACCTAGTTAGCACTACTACTATAAATACCCATGCACCTCATGCATTGAATTTAAGCTTTTCACATTAGATTTTATATTTTGCATTGTGATAAATATTTCGAGTAAAATATTTATTTTGAAAAACCTATTTTCAAAAAGCCGTACCTTTCTCGCACCTTGCTTTTGAAGAAACGTTATTTGATAATAGTGCTAAATTTGTTCTTATTCGTTCAATTGTGTGAACATCAAAGAAGAACAAAAACTCTTATTAACGTACGATAGAATCGAGTATTTAACGGTACTTACCTTGTGTTACAACTAGAGTTAGTTGTACGAGTGGGTTAGTAATTTTGCAATCCGTAGGAAGGTACTAAAATTATTAATTGAGAAATAGTGGACGTAGGTTTCAACGTGTGCAACTGAACCACTTCAAAAATCCTTGTGTGTCTTGTTTCTTTGTTTGCTTTACTTATTTATTTGTTTTCAAACACACGACAAGCAATTAGTTAGGTCGAGTTTAATCAATAAATTTGAACTACTCATTGCTTATTCACGCTCATACGGACAAACGATAAAGTAGGCATACTTTATCTGTACTCAATTCAGTAGTTCACCCCCCCTCTTGAGTACTCAATTTACCCCCCCCCCCCCCCTTCCCAATTGCTCTTTCCAAACCAGTCTCTCCTGTCTTTTGGGAACTTATATATACCCCCACTTTGTAATATTTTAGGCACGAAACCCTAGATCTGAAACTCCTTCTATATTAGTGTTAATCTTCCAATAATTACATTGGTATAAGCTTAATCTTGGTTTAATTAGTCTTTAAAGCTTGTTTTAGTGTTAGA
The DNA here is from genome assembly GCA_022085475.1 of Heliosperma pusillum. Classification (NCBI taxonomy): domain Eukaryota; kingdom Viridiplantae; phylum Streptophyta; class Magnoliopsida; order Caryophyllales; family Caryophyllaceae; genus Heliosperma; species Heliosperma pusillum. The sequence goes on along the minus strand of JAIUZE010074555.1, from coordinate 4,316 downwards.
ACTTGGGTTGTAACCAAAGATTTGTAACTCAATCTTTGTTATTCTATCAAAGTTCTCACCTTTTCCTTAAGTTGGTATAATTTCTTCCTTTAATCTTGTCTTTCATTAAGTTTTCCTTTTAATCTTTGTTGTTTATTCATTGTAAATTAGAAAATGTTATTTGTTCTTAATTCTCTTATGCAAACCTTAGTTATTGTTAAAATCTCTTTGAATATGTGTGAGTAGTAACCTTGCTAGGGTATGTGGGGGATTATGGGTCCAACTATGGGTTAATATGAAGATTGTTGGGTCTAATTGTTGTTTAATTGCCTTGTCTCCAACCTTTACTTATAACATGTTTGATGAAATGCTTGTGTGAATTTGCATGAATCTTTCTCTTGTTTCGAATGCCATAAGATCGAGATTCGTGGTTATTCATAGAACCGCTAGGTTGGAAAATCGTATCTAGTAAACGCGATAGCTAGTTAGAGACGGTTTGAGGAGGAATTGTGAGATCAAAAGACTCAATTCGTTATTCCTAGACTAGGCAACCCTTCGATACTTAGAACCAACAACTTGATTTGACTCATGCCACCCATATGAACCCACTCACCCTAGTATTTCTTTTTATTGATAAATACCCGATTTTATTACCTTAAGTTCGTCTTAATTGTTGTTTTCTATCGTTTTTACTCATTGTTTCTTAGTTTAGATCAAAATACAAACCCAATTTACATGTGACTTGCAATTACTTTAGTAGACTTTTCATAGATCTTTTTGAACAACCAACCGTCCCTGAGATTGACATCCGTACTTACGTACAAACACAATGTATACCTACATCAATCAACATCGATAATGTCAAATGTAACAATTAAAACTCCAATCATTAGTTGAGGTCGCTATCGAGCAGGCGGGATTGGGAGTCCAATTGACTGGCTTCCCAATACGTACCCTCACCTCTAACTAGGAATCTCTGCGAACATCTGTGTTCAACGGCCATTAAGAGGGTCATTCTAGACATAGAACTTTAAGTGCTCGATTATTTAGTGTTCATGTCACTTTATGTCTTGACATACATAAAGATCAAACGGTTTTCAATTTTCCACAATAACTTGGTGGCGACTCATTCAAATGCTGCCTTGTTCAAACTTTTCATCGGTTTTAAAGACTTTTAAATCGGTCGCAAACTCATGTCGTTGTGCCTTCACGAGGGTCCGTGGGATGAGTTTCGCAACGACACGATGGCGCGCGGGTGGCTTATCCACAATAGCCTATTCAAAATAATTAGGACTAAAAACCAATCAACTCAAACCATGTTGAGGTCACGTCATGACCTACAAATTGCCTTCAATCTTTCTTATGCTTCATACAAGGTCTCCTCATGTCTTTGCTTGAAACACTTGATTTAGGCCCTTAGCATGTTCGTCTTCTCCAGAAGGGTAAAATTTTTTGTAGAAGGCCAATGCAAGCTATCACCACTAATCAATACCAAGTGTCGCTCTATTCAAGCTCTCGAGCTATTGCTTGGCCACCCAATCAAAGAAAAAGGGAATAATAACCATCTTATTTGGTCTTGAGTTACTCAGGTTTTAGAGATTGTATCGCAATAGTCACATAATGTTTATATGTGTTAGTAGGGATCCTCATTTGGCATTCCCCTAAATTGACTCCTCTCAACCAATTATATCATAGCGGATTAAGGAATAAAAGTTTTGGTCAAGTTTGCGAGTGTAGGATACATGTTTTGTAGAGTGTCCTCAGTAAGAATGGAATATGAAGAAAATTTAGGCATCGACGGTTGGTAGGAATTGGGTTAGAAATAGGATTGGATTCCTTTTTTGTCTTGCAAAGTGGTTTACACACTCAACACTCAATACTCAACACTTGTTCGATTCCCACATCCACTATGTAATCAATACCAAAAGAACTAATCCCAACATAATTAAAAGGATTATCCCATAATCATACTCATAATCCCCGACTAATCTACTCACTACTCATCATGGAAAACATGCTAACAAGAATAAGAATCATAGAATCTAAACTATTCATGATGATTTATGACAAGTAATTAATAAACTTAATACAAGATTAACAAGAAACGAAAGAGTGATTAAGAGATATACCAACTATTTAAGCAATAGATGAAAATAGATGAGAAAATAATAAGTAAAACCCTTGAATAGATGAAAATTTGTCACTAATTTTCAATAAACCCCAAAGCAATCCTTGAGAACAAACTAGATTAAAACTCATTAAAGAGTAAATAAGGAATATTATACTAATTATTTAGAGATTAGGCTAGTTAATCTAGTGTAGAGTCTATTGATCGAATACGAAAGAGGGGTGGGGGTGAATTGAGTATTAAAAACTAGCCCCACTTTTTCGATTTATATGATATGTAATTAATTATTTGATCTTATGGATTAAAATCAACTAATTAATTAATCAAAGTAAGCACAAGTAACGAAATAACGAAAAGTAAAGAGAGTAGAGAGAGGCACACGGATTTTTGAAGTGGTTCAGTTTCACACGTTGAAACCTACGTCCACTATTCTCGATTAATAATTTTTAGTACCTTTCTACGGATTACAAAAATTATCAACCCACTCGTATAATCAACACTATGATTATAACTCAAGGTGAGTATCGCTAAATACGCTATACTATCTTACGCTAATAAGAAAGTACAATATAACTCACACAGATTCCTGTTAAAGAATTGTAAGCTTATAATGATGTACTATTATCCAATAACGTATTTCACTCAAGCGATTGATGATAATTGATGCACGACTCTTTTGAAAAACAAACTCTAAAAATAATAAATATTTGCTCAAAGGTTTGCTTTAAAACGATTTTGGAAAATAATCACAAGTAAGTATGTAACGTGTTGTTCGTGTGATTTCGTGTATAGTCGTGTATATTCCAATTGATATGTGAAGGAGTATTTATGGTATTAGAAGTATAGTAGATCTAAAACCCTAGCTTAATATTTAAGAAAGATATTTATCTTTAATATCATAAAATAATATTTGCTTATCTTTTAGAAATATCTTTATCTCAAAATATTATTTGGTTTGTCTTATAGAAATATATTTATCTTTAATATCTCAAAATATTGTTGTACAGATATAATAGAATCCTAGATTAGGTAAACAAGGGAAACAACCTAAGGAGGCCGAAATCCCCTAGCTCACGAAACCCTAGGAGGCACGCATCCCTAGGTGGCACAAACCTAGGTTTCCACAAAACCCTAGGTGGCTCATACACTAGGTGGGCTAATTAGGTTAACAACAAATTGAGATAGAATATATTAGAAACCCTAGGTAGCATGACAACCCATAAGTTGTATTACTAACCAATAGAATCTCATAAATATATTCTCTATTAAAACTTTTGATAAATATAAAAATACTCTTTCTCTTTTTGAAAACATTTAAAATATTTTATTTCCAAAATCATGCATCAATCATTTTCATCCAAAGTAATAGGCTAAAGCTATAACTTTGAACATAAATGTAACAACCCGAAAAGTACCCCATTTTTCTAGTAAAATTTCTTAAGGATACTTTCCAGCAAGGTTAAGTTTTTAAAATAGAATTTATTGTTTCGAGTCGTATTTTAAAATTCCGAGTTCGTATTTGGAATTTCTGAGAGATTTCATGAAAATCCCGTTTTTTTAGTCATCTTTGACTTTTCTTGACTTTTAAGTCGTCTTTGACTTTTCTTGACTTTTTAAAGTCGTCATTGACTTTTCTTGACTTTTAAGTCGTCATAAACTTTTCTTGACTTTTAAGTCATCTTTGACTTTTCTCGACCTTTAAGTCGACTTTGACTTTCGTTGACTTTTCCCGACTCGCCTTGTAAGTTTGAAGACCGAAATTTTATTTTAAAAAAAAATAATATTTTTAATTATTTTTATTATGATTTATTTAGATTTATCATAATTTAATATAATTATTTTGAATTATCGGAATTAAGAATAACTTTTACGGTTTTAACCCAAACGTCATTTAACTATTCCCGGATCAACTTAAGTTCCGAAACACGACTTTGACATGAGTCACACGCCCCATGTAATTTTTTTTCCACTCATATTAGATCTTTTAATTAATATGATTAAACTAATAAAAATATCTAAGATATTTGTAACTTTATCGGTCTGTCAACTGAAACTCCGCAAATAGCGTAAAAACAGACCCGATTCCTTTCCAAATCACACGTCTCTTTTTCCCCTCTTAAGCCTTGATATTTTCTTTCTTTTCATTACTCACTAACAACTTTTCATTTTACAATAAATCAAATTAAGATCTAATTCACACTTTCTTTAA
>JAIUZE010074553.1:60625-82217 GCA_022085475.1 Heliosperma pusillum | reverse complement strand
TCCAACACCTTTGAAGGAAATTCGAGTCATTTTGCCTATGAGACATGATTCACACGTGCCAAAAGATTCATAGTCAAATGGGGAGATAGTCCCATTATCAATGAGCTTTTTCACGCGTTTTTCATTTATGTGTCCCATACGGCACTGCCATAGATAGGTTTGATCTTTGTCACCAACCTTTGCTTTCTTATTACTCACATGCATTATATCTGTGGTTTGATCTAAAACATATATTCCATTTATGGAAACAGCTTTACCATAAAACATATCGTTCAAAGAGAAAATACAACTATTATCCTTTATTACAAACGAAAATCCGTCCTTATCAAGTACGGAAACTGAAATAATGTTCTTAGACAAACTGGGTACATAGTAACAGTTATTCAGAAATAACTCAAAAACACTAGGGAGTTGGATTACATATGTTCCCACTGAAACGGCAGCAACTCTAGCTCCATTCCCCACCCGCAGGTCCACATCACCCTTTGCGGGAGTTGTGATGCTTCTTAGGCCTTACAAATGATTACACAGATGAGAACCACAACCAGTATCTAGTACCCAAGTTCCGAAACTTGCATGGTTAATCTCAATCATATGAATAAAAGATGACGTACCAACAGGAGTGACGCGGCCTGATTTTACGTCTTCAGCATACACAGGACAGTTCCGCCTCCAATGCCCAGTCTTGTGGCAATGGTGGCACTCCACGTATTCTTTGCTCTTTGTCTTGCCTTGTGAGCTACCGCTAGTCTCACCAGGCCCACTCTCGACCTTTCCTGGCTTTTTGAACTTTGGCTTCCCTACAGCTAGGTCAGCTTTAGCCTTGCCCTTACCCCTACCCTTGTTGTTAATCATGAGAACGTCCTGTTTCACGCTCCCACTCAATTTTAGATCACTCTCGGTCTGTACGAGAAGTGAGTGGAGCTGATGAAGACTTTTCTTCATGTCATTCATATAGTAATTTGCCCTGAAAAGGGCAAAACCATCATGAAGTGAATGAAGCAGTCGATCAATAATGATCGTCTCATCGATTTTACAACCAAGAGCCTCCAGCTTCTCGACATTCTCGATCATAGCAAGAATGTGTGGGCTAACCGCTTGGCCCTTATGGAGTTTTGCCTCAAATAAGCGACAGGTATACTCATAGCTAACGATCCTCGGATCTTTCGAGAACTCGTTAGAGAGAGTGGTGAAAATCTTGTTTGCACCCTGGGCAATGAATCGCCTTTGCAAATTTGATTCCATTGAAAAGATGAGTACGTTCTTTAACGCACCCGCCTCCATTACGAAATCACTATAAGCAAGTGATGCATTGGCTCCTGCATTGGGGCCTGGGTTAGTCGGTAATGGCTCAGTCAAGTACTTGAGCTTACCGTCAGCAATGGCAGCATTCCTTAATGCCGCCTCCCAGTCCGCAAAGTTTAACCCATCATTCTTCAGTCGCGTGGACTGATTCTTGTTGTCCATAAAGATCTTTAGCCAAGACTCGCGAGCGAGTGTAGCACTTGGCATTGGGTTTGTCTGTACGTCCAGCCATTTGTTATTTTTAGCAGTTATATCTTTATATAACGGATTCAAGAAACTGTGAAAAGAAGAAAAAATTATGATAAGTTTCATCGTTTTAAAATTAAGTCTTAATGCAAAAACTGTTTAATGCGATGACTCATGCATTTATACAATTGACCTCCCTCAAGAATTATATAAATGATCCCAAGACTCAATTTCTGTAAATTGATAAGCCAACCTCTTGGCTAATTCTACCTTTAGAATTCTCGGTCGATAAATTTCTGTAAATTCTATCTTTAGTCCATTATAATCCCGAGATATTACTCGGACTACAATGTTGAGGTAAAATAGGTCAACACTCACTACTTAACCAACGTAGAAGGGGTCATATTATGACTTCCGACGAAGAAGGGGTTCATAGTAGTTTTTCGTATAAAGACTAATCTCAATTTTCATATTAGAGGAAGATCCCATCATCTTAAATTTAATTTATTTTAAGTGAACAAATTTCTAACATTTCGTGAATGATTTAGACTAAGGTGATGGCCATATGAACGAGTGACATCTGTATGTCTAAGATGAAAATTCAAAACTATATGAATCATTTTTCATGCAATTTAGGTGGTTTGGTTTAGGCGGAATATGATGCAATTATTTAACATGTGAATGAAAAGCAAAAGAACGAAAAATACGTAAACTATTACAACGGTCCTAGTGTGGCCTATCTACCAAAAGAACAGTAAATACAAGTTAGGAATTCATCCTTATGGACCCGAAAAGCTTGACTTTGTCACATCTTGGTCCATGTAGCGGGAGTGAGCATCCGATCTCCATCTTTAGTCTTCTTAAATTACATTTTCAAAATTACAAAATAAACCTATTTACATTCTAATTCCAAAACATAATTAAAAGAAAAATAAAAGGAGATTCGAGATCTCAAAATTACATCCAAACCATGTTTCCATCATTACGAAAACATGATTAACTAAGGCCACACTAGGATTTACATTTTTCAACCAATTGCAAAAACGTAAATCAAACCATTCATTCATTCATTCATTCGACAAAAATAAAATGCATCAACTATATAAATTAATACTACAATACATAATTCATTAATTATGTTGATTAATTATCCAAACCACCATTAAAACCGATCAAAATTATGTGACAATTCCTTAATTGCCCACAACAATTTTAATCTCCCATAATCCATTTTTATTTTAAACCTTTTTAAAATAATCGGGTATCATTATTGTGAACCTTTTCACAATAACAAACAAACAAACATTACCTTTTTAATGTCAAAAAAAAAAAAACAAACAATTTTTTTTTTTTCTACGGATCACTGTTCACGTGAACTGTACTAGTACAAAATTTTTTTTTTTCTTCTTCTTCTCACGGTTTAATCCAAAAAAAAAAACCGAAAAAGACAATAAAAAAAGTTAAAAACAACTGCTGCAAACAGCAATAATAAAAAAAAAGAAACTTTTTTTTTTTTTTTTTTTTTAACAGTAGCAGCACCGGACTGCACAAAATTTTTTTTTTCGATGTTGCCAATATTGCTAGATGGGTACAAAATTCAATATCTAATCGTTATTAAATATTGATTCAAACTAGATTATTCAATTTAACCTTTTAAAAAGAACGTCTAAATCATGATTAAATCGATTATCCATATATTCATTTAATCACAATCGCATTGAACATCATTAAAATTGAATCATTATTCAAAAAATATCAATTTAAAACAATGAGGCCGAAAACAATAGCAACAACAAAAATCAAAACAATTCCATCTTATTTTAATTTAATCCTTATCAAATTAAAACAAGTACAAATTTATTATATTGAATTTTAACCTTTTAAAATAACAATATCAATAAATCAACAATGGAAAAACAAAACCCCAAAAAAAAATTGAATTCCACGGCCAAAAAAAAAATCCAGCCGTGACACACAAATTTTTTTTCCGGTTTTATCAAAAATTTTTTTTCTCAAATTTATATTTCATAAAAATGAAGAACATATAATAAAATTTTGTAGCCAAATGCTCTGATACCACTTGTGGGAAATAACAGATTACATCCCCTTAAAATTTAGGATTATAACAAAATTATATAATATGAATTGCGAGTCATAAATATGAAAACGATGTAAATATAGAGAAAATGAATTAAACCTTTGGTCCTTAGCAAAATCGGCCTAAGAACAGATCTCAAAGTAGATAACCTCCTAATTGTCTCACTCAAGATAGATTGAGATATGCCCTTCTCCTTTGCTAGAAAGATGATTAAAAGTTACAGTTAACTTTTTAGGTTTTGTGTGTTGTGTGTGATGGAGGCACAAGTGAGAGAATAGAATTAGGTTTTTCTTTTCTTGTTCCTCTTTTTTTTTTATCTCACGGCACCTATGGGTTTTATATGAGGAGATTTGTCTCCTCAAAACAACTACCCATGGACCGAAAATACCAGATTTAATCTGGAGTGTTTCCCGGTTAAATTCGCTTTAATATATAATGTGTATTATTAATGTATCGTATAATATATACGTTAATTATAATTATCCGTATAATTATAATTTGCTAATTCAATATAACATTTTATATTCAATTACGAATTAACATTTTAATTCGCATAAGCTTACATTATATATATGCTAATTAAATATAACAGTTTATATTTAATTACGAATTACTTTTAATTCGTCTCAGCTCATATTATTTAATCTTTATTAAATAATCGTCTCATCATCACATTGACTAACCTTTTAGTCAAAAACACTGACTAACCTTTTAGTCATATAATAGGGCATCAATATGATTATTTTCTCAAATAATCATATCTCTAAAACACATCCTATAGGTGTGACTTTTAGGAACCAGTTGATCACCGCCATCTGTATGACAATAACGTCAAACTTATCTAGCAAGCCAACCGTTATTGATAAACGTTAATCAACTGATAATTATACAAAGTATACCCTGTGAACCTACAGAGATTTATTTATGTTATTGCACTAACTGTGGAGGACACTGGCTCCAACAGTAATGTAGGTGGAAGACAATAAAATTTACTCATTTTGTTCTAATCTTGTCCCTTCAATTTATTCTAATCTTGTCCATCCATTTTTGTTTTAATCTTGGCCCTCCATCTTGTTCTAATCTTGTCCCTCCATCATCTTCATCCAATGGCCAAGATGAGGACTCATGGACTCAATTTTAAAGGTGGACTCATTATAACTTGCCTCTATATATATATATAGAGAGAGAGGCTGAATCAGGTGAGGCCATTAATTTTGGCGAGGCGGGCTGCCTCACCAAAATTCACTGGGCTGATTTTCAGTTTTTTCATTGGATTGAAAATTTAAGGTCATCCATTTCTTTTCATTTGGCCCAAATACTCTCTTTAAAATAAAATAGACAAAACCCCAAACACTTTACTTTGTCTCTCTCTGATTTACACAAATTAATTGAGCTTGTACTTGATTTTGTGAAACTTGCACTTGATTTTGTGAATCTCTAACCTGGTTTTGTGAAACTAAGACTTTATTTTGAGAATCTAAAAATTGAATTGTTAACTTTGAACATACAGTAGCATGTATAAACTTCTATGTTAATTGTAAATATAATTTTTACTATGTGGGATTCGAACCCACACCTTGCACAATAGCACAACGCTCTCCTTTTGAGCTTATAGATAATATAATGCAAATTGATTTATGCATTTAACAAATAACAAACATATACATTAAAGTATTAGTAAAGAGTTAATGTGTGAATCTTAGACTTTGTGCTGTGAGCATAGGACCTATCTTATGTAGTTTCACAAAATAAAGTCCACGATTCACAAACCTTAGGCGCGGGATTCACAAAATAGAGGCCTACTTTCACAAAGTCAGTACCTATATTCACAGCAGTTTCACAAAGTATGGTTCACGACTCACACCACAAAGTCCAAGATTCAAAAACCTTAGGCGTAAGATTCATAAAATAAAGGCCTACTTTCACAAAGTTAATTCCTATGTTCACAGCAGTTTCACAAACTAAGGTCTTAGACTCACACCACATAGTCCAAGATTCACAAACCGTAGGCATAGGATTCACAAAATAAATGCTTACTTACATAAAGTCAATTCATATGTTCACAACAGTTTTACAAAGTAAGCAACTCAATGAAAAAACTCAAATACACAGCTAATATTCAAGGCATTGATAATTGAAACTTTGACTTTGTATAAGCAAAGTAGTTGAAAATGCATTATTATGAAAATATAAAAGTTAATTTCGAAATACCTAAGCATACCCACTACGGTGGAAGTTCCCTCGGTTTGGGCGGCTCACAGTGAGATTTACGAACACGTTATAAGATCCGAAAATGCACAAATTGCTATAGAATTGAAGAAATCGTAGCTTGATTCTGACGAATAAGTGAGTTGGAAGAAACGATCGATAGAGACAAACACTGCTATTTAAAAATTGAAAGACATACAAAACAATTGAGATAGATAGAAGATAATTTTCACATTAAAAACCACAAAATTAATGTGATTACATGAGAAAAAATACCTTCAAAATTGAGCAAAAATCACAACGAGAGTAGTGAAGAACTAGCGAAATAGACGATGAGTGATAATCTTGTGCGAGAATAGTGATGAACGAACAAATATTGAAGACAAGCAAACAAATAGTGATGAAGTAATCATAATTAAGATAATGAGATGAGAGAGAAAGTTGGAGAGAGAAAGTGCCAACTTTGGGGATCTAGGGTTTTGTGCAATGGCCAAAATCAATTTTGAATCTCTATCTCTTATAATAAATTCAGTAGTAAAATAATAGTCATTGATAGTAACAAAACAATAAATAATATTTTCAAGTATAATTGTTAGCTAATAGTACTAAGGATGTCACCGAAAATCAATAAGAATAAAAACCAGATAACGAATGTTGCCCAGCGAACAAAAGAAATAGCAGGAGTGCAGCAGGATGTTCTTCATGCTTTTAGGCAGGACAATGATGAAGTGGATAAGTCAAAAGATGGTGTTGAGGAAGGAGGATGGCAACATGTCGTCAATCGGTCAAAGAGAAAAGACAATGGTAGCAGTAATAGTCCAAAATTGCCTACTATAATAGAAACGGAGGTGGTGGAAACGGAAGTGGTGGCCAGTGTCCCTAAGCCTATCCTAAAGCTTGATGTTGCTGATGTCCAGGAGGAGATTGAATTTTGGTCAATGGCGGTCTTTGGATATGTTATGGGTGCTAATCCACCAAAAGGGGTACTGGAAGGTTTTTTACGACGCGTTTGGAAGGATTATAATATAACAAAGGTATCATTCTTACCAAATGGTCTCTTTGTAGTTCGTTTTGCCAGTAAGGAGCATTCTAATCTTGTTTTGTCCAAAGGAATGATGTTGTTTGATGGAAAACCAGTGATTTTGCGACCATGGGATCCAAATGTTAAGATTACAAAGGTCTCGGTGAAACGGGTTCCTATATGGGTTAAATTAGTTGCTCTGGACCTAAAGTTCTGGGGAAATAAGTGTCTGGAGAAATTGGCGGCTCTAATTGGTACGTTCCCGAGTATTGATAACATTACTATTAATAGGACTTTCCTGGGTTATTCACGAGTAATGGTGGAGGTGGAAATTGATCAGGTATTTCCTGATCAGATTCAGTTTCATGATGAGCAAGGCAAGGAGATATGTGTCTGTATTGAATATGATTGGTTGCCAGTTACGTGTAAGAATTGTGATGGAGTGGGGCATCGTGAAAAGGTGTGTAGGAGGGGATATGGGGTTCAGATGAAGCCTGTTTTACCTGCTGTGCAGAAACAGGTATGGCAAAGGAAGGAGACTCAAATCTCTCATGTTGATCCTATACCATTTCCTGCACTACCTGTAACTGGGGGAACTCAAGCTATACCTGCTGTGGGTAATAGTACTCTGTTGACTACACCTATTCATAGTGGCCATACAATGACATTTACTCCTGCTAGGGTTATCTCCAAAATAACTAGACATGAATCAAGGTTGCCTGAAAATAAGGATGTGAACTTTATGATGAATTTTAATGGTGCTTTGTCTGGGTGTTCTGAATTGGTGGATAAAGGGGTGGCATTGTGTCTGCATCCCCAAATGACTAAGTTTGGAGCATGGAATATTAGGGGGCTCAATAGTATCAAGAAACAGAAAGATGTGAAATGGTTTTTGCATCATCATGCTATTGAACTATTTGGGCTCCTAGAGACCAGAGTGAAACCTGGTTCTCTGAATAGAGTTATGTCTAACTTTTGTCATAATTGGTCTATTTGTCATAATGTTGGCTTTCATTCGAATGCTAGAATTTGGGTTATTTGGAAGAGTAGTCAGGTTAAGGTTGATGTGTTGGAGTGTTGGAGTGTGGTGCTCAATTTATTCACTTAAAGGTTTTTAATTGTGTGACTGGTCATACATTTTATATAACATTTGTGTATGTATTCAATAAGAGTGAGGAGAGGCAGGATCTCTGGGATAGTTTACAAAGGCTGTCTACGAATGAGCCTTGGTGTGTGCTTGGGGATTTTAATAATGTACTCTATTCTAATGAGAGGATTGGGCAGGCTGTTAGAGATAGTGAAATGGTTCCTTTTCAGAATGCTATAACTTTGTGTGAGCTCCAAGAGATGAAAACAACTGGTGCCTTCTTCACTTGGAATAATAAGCAGACTAGTGATAAAAGAGTGGTCAGTCGTATTGATAGAGTTCTTATCAATGATAATTGGTGTAATAGCTGGCCTGATTACTTTGCTCATTTCTTCCCTGAAGGCTCCTTTGATCATTGCCCTTGTGTTATAGAGTATGGTGAGGTGAAGTCCTCTAGTAGAAGGCCATTCAAATTCTTTAATATGTGGACTAGGTCTACTGATTTCCTGTGTCTTTTGAAGACTGGACGCAGCAGTATGTTTATGGTTCCCTTATGTTCAGAATAGTGAAGAAAATGAAGAATATGAAGGTACAATTCAAAAAGCTTAATAAGGACTTATATGCTGATATAGAAAGGAATGCAGATATTGCATTTAAGGTCCTTCAGGAAAGCCAGATTATGCTGCAAGGTGATCCTGGGAACTTAAGGCTTATGGATGTTGAACAACAAGCTAGGGAAAGCTTTCTGATACTGGATGCTGCTCGTGATGATTTTCTAAGTCAAAAGGCTAAGTGCTCCTGGGCTAAGGAGGGGGATACTAACTCTTCATTGTTTCATCAGGCAATCAGACAAAGACAGATTAGAAACAAAGTGCTCCTTATTGAATCAATGGCATGAGTGGTTTGTAAAGAGCCTGATCATACTATTCAGGCTTTTGTTGACTTCTACAAAGATCTGTTGGGGAATTCTAAGGGTACTTCTTGTTTCTATTCTCATATTGTGCAGAAAGGAAGTTGAGTGGAAGAAGATCAATGGGAGAGGATGTGTAGTACACCTAGTGAGGAGGATATTAAAAAAGTTGTGTTCTCTATTCCAAATGATAAGAGTCCTGGGCCTGATGGATATACTAGTTGCTTTTTCAAAGCTGGTTGGGAGGTGTTGAAGGACGAGCTTGTTCATGCTATTCAGGTTTTTTCCAAACAGGTAAGCTTCTTAGACAGATTAATGCTACTAACCTGGTTCTTATTCCTAAGATTGAGAATCCTGTCAATGTTACTCAGTTTAGACCTATTGCTTGTTGTAATGTACTATATAAGATCATCTCTGAAACTCTTTGTGAGAGAGTCTCTATTGGCCTTGGCAATGTCATTAGTTCTACTCAGACTGCTTTTATTAAGGGTAGGAGTATTATGGGTAATATACTAATCAGTCAGGATATAGTCAGATTGTATACTAGGAAATGTGTCTCACCCAGATGCTTGATGAAGATAGATTTGAGGAAAGCTTATGATTCAATTGAGTGGGACTTTATTGGAGACATGCTGGTTCATTTAAATTTCCCTCCTAAGTTGATTGGTTTGATCATGACCTGTGTGACTTCTCCTACCTATTCTGTTGTGATAAATGGTTCTCCAAATGGCTTTTTTTCCTGGTAAGAGAGGTCTAAGACAAGGTGACCCTATCTCTCCTATCTTGTTTACTATCTGTATGGAGTACCTTAGTAGATTATTGGAGGAAGCAAGTGCTCAGCCTAGGTTTAGATTTCATCCTTTGTGTAACAGGATTAAGTTGAATCATCTAATGTTTGCTGATGATGTCCTTCTTTTCTGTAAAGGGGATCTAAGCTCAATTGTTGTCATTAAGGAAACTTTTAACTGTTTTTCTGAAGCTTCTGGTTTGCATATTAGTTCTGAGAAATATGAAATTATTTTGAATGGCATTGACTCAGTGACTGTGGATTATCTTTTGAATTACACTGGTTTTAAAAGAGGCAAATTACCTTTTAAATATCTTGGGGTATCCATTTCACATAAGAGACTAAGCAAGGTTGATTGTCATGTCCTGGTGGAAAGAATGATTGCAAAAATCAGAGGGTGGAATAGCAGGAAAATTTCCTATGCTGGCAGACTTGTCTTGGTGAAGGCTGTTCTCTCTACTATCCATAACTACTGGTCACAACTTTTTATTCTATCTATGGGAGTTATGGATATAATTAAGGCCTTATGCAGGAGCTTCCTGTGGAGTGGGTCTGAGTCTTCCTCTAAAGCTTTAGTGGCATGGGATGTGTTATGTAACGGTAAGAAACAGGGGGGTTTGGGAATTATAGACAGCAGCACCTGGAATGTAGCAGCTATTTGGAAACTGGTTTGGTGGTTTGTGATTAAGAAAGACCATTTGTGGATTAGATGGGTGGATAACATCTATCTGAATGGCAGATCTTGGCTGGACTATGAACCAACTAGTAGCTCTTCTTGGGCTTGGAGAAAAATCTGTGAGGTCAAGAATAGATTTAATGTGGCTTTCTCAAATCAACAATGGTTAGGGAATGATGGTGGATATTTTATTTCCAGAGGGTATGATTGGCTCGCAAGTTCTGAGGCTGTTGAGCCTATTCAGTGGTACTCTGAAGCTTGGAATAGAAACAACATATAGAAGCATGCCTTTTTTATCTGGCTGTTGAAGAAGGAAAGGTTATTGACTCTAGACAGATTGAGCAGGTTTGGTATCTCTCAAAGATTAATTTGTTATATTTATGATGATGGCTATGAGTCTCATAAGCACCTATTTCAAGATTGTTACTATATGAGGAACTGTGTGCAGCTTCTTATAGGATGGCTGCAGCTGAGTATGGTGCACCCTGTTACTGCTGGTAAAATGCTGAGGATTAGACGTGTTTCTAGATTCAGGAGATTGTTGTATTCCTCATGGGTAAATGCTGTTATGTACAATGTATGGCAGGTTAGAAACATTTGCCATGCTGAAGGTTATGTTACTAGGCCCCAAGCCTTGATTTCTCGGGTGCAACAGGAGCATAGAGTTCGTCTGACTGGTATGATGAAGAAGGGGATAAAGAGATGTGATATTGAATTCTGCAGTAGCATAGGTCTCATATAATTAAGTTTGTTCCTGCTTATTGATGTAATTTGTGGTGTTGTAGCTATTTAGGCTTCTAAGCTGGATTTGTAATAGTGTTTACCTCATTTGAGGTGTGATTAATGATTACTTACATATTCACCAAAAAAAAAAATAGTGGTGAATGAATAATTTGAAGAAGAGAGAAAAAGTTTCAGTGGAGAGAGAAAATGCAGATTAAAAATAAACTCTTCTTTTATGATTTTTGGGATGAAGAATGACGACCTAATAACTAGTTGACGTGGCGCAATCTAGTGCGTCCAGTCTAATTATGTTGGATGGTTGAGATGGGTACAGCAGCCTCACCGTAAGAAGGGTGCCTCACGTGATTCAATTTCTATATATATATATATATATATATATATATATATATATATATATATATATATATATATATATATATATATATATATATATATATATAGGCTTATTAGAGGGAGAAAATACCTTTGAGTAGAGCATCGATTAGAGTTGCTAGGTAGAAGAGCATCGTCCAAGTAGATAGTAACTAAACAATTAAAATGGGATGAACATCAAAGAACTGAGTAAGTGAGATATCTGGACATATGAACATATTAATTTATGAATGAATATATGAACATCAAAGAACTTAAATTATACACCAAATAAAAAAAATAGAAAAAGGTTTGAACTCAAATTATACATACAATACAAAGACTAAAAAAATGATAGGGTTGAATTTTTTAGTAAGGGAAGAGACGAAGGAGGAGAAAAACTAAGGGAAAGAGGAGAAGAAGATCTAAGAAATGAGAATGACTAATAAAATGGAAACTGAGTAAGTGATAAAACCGAAGAAAATAAGCGTTTAGGTACAAATGAACATCCAAGTAGATTTCAAACCCCAGGAATACAAACCTAATTTCTAAATTTCTAAAGTCAGCGGAAGAGTCGGCTATCTAAAAATATATAAAAGCAACCAAAGTAATTCAAAAGTTCTGATCGGATGACCAATTGCAAGGGAAGTGGTAAACTCAAGACCCCGGGAAATCCAGAGGTGCCCAAAATAATATCAAGACATTCTAAGCAAATGGAAAATTGTCCTGCATATATGAACATATGGAAACCGTAAGCCACCAACCCAGAAAACCATGATCAAAATAGTAAACGATAAGATATAAAGAACGCAAACAGAAAAGTCACTTATACAACGGCGAACAAAAGGTAGGCCACATCACCAATTAGCTAGCAATCAAAACCCCAGGTATACGGTAATATTTAAAAAACAAAGGCGAAGAAAAGGCATGCCACAATACCAATTAGAAATCAAACCCCAGGAATACGCTAATAATATAGAAAAAAAAATAAAGAGTTGCGAAGAAAAGGCATGCCACAACACCAATTTGAAATCAAACTCCAGGATTACGCTAATAATATAGCAAAAAAAAAAACAAAGAGTTGCGAACAAAAGGCATGCCACAATACCAATTAGAAATCAAACCCCAGGAATACATACCTGAAACGTGTGGAAGGACTTTAAACATAATGTACCTGACAACGAACCCGCATGTTCATCTAAGCAATCAACAATAAACCCATTTTCTAAAGTAGAAAATAATACCTGGATGATAATGATTAGGTAAACATTGAGGAATTAGTAATAAATAGTAAAAATAAAAACCTGGAAAATGAAAGAAGAAGATCTAAAGTGAGATTAGATGAATAAAGACATTAAAAATCCGATTGAAGGAAAAAAGAATAGGGTTTAAGGAATGGAAAGAGTAGCTTCAGTTGGACGCGATAAACTCACCAGGAATTATGTGTTGTTGTATGAGAATGAGCAGTGAGTAATGAGGGATAATTGAGTGGATGAGAGTGATAAGAGTGTGAGAGGAATGGAAGGCAGGATGGAGGGCAGACCAACGCTTGAGGGAGCAAATGGGAAGACTATTCATAAGCACAGTAACATGGGTTTCTCTCTTTTTAAAGGGTATAGATTTAATCCGGTTCAAAAACCGGGCTCCGGTTTGTATTTTTGCAAACCGAATATGCTCTTCTTTTACAGCTAAAAATCCGGTACGGGTACCCGAACCGGAAAACCCGATTTTCTGGGGTCCATTATTCAGACTTCGGTTCGGTTTCGGTTTCGGTTTTAAAATACGGTTCGGATTTTTTTGCTCAGCCCTACCCAAATCTATTCCGAATGCTTTCTTTTAACTCTTCTTTCTTTTGGGTTGCTCCACTTTTTTTATTTTTTAGTCGAACTAACTTTAAAGTTAAAACCAACACAAGTTGGTGTTAGAAAACTGATGTCACGCACACGAAAACCAATAATTAAAGAGTTGATTTCTCTTCGGACATGCCATTATGGTCTGAATCAATATATGGACATCCCCCTGTTCCGAAGACACCGCGGGGATCCGATAGAAGGATCTACTCCACCCGGAGGATTCGACCCAAATCGAATGAAGGCCTAGATGGAGTCGCCACCAAGTTTTGTAAGAACTTGGAACTGGTCAAGTCAACTTTACACCTTTCATGGAAAGTATAATGCGAATCGACTACGAGTGATAAAAGCTTAGACATTTATCTCTCTATATCACTCAAATTAAATGACTCTCGCTACCCATGGAATCGGCCATCCGCGAACCATAGAATTTGAGTAAGGGGTGAAGGTACGTGTTAAGAGGTCTTTTTCATTCAGACACCCAACCCCGCCCGTTTCATAACGGTCTCTACCAAGTCAAGTGCTTGATTTCACACATATGCGTAGCTATTTGATTGAAATGTAATGCAACGATTGTATTCGAATAAACCCTAAACATGTGATGTTTGTTTCTATGTAGTTTAATGCATGTATGCTATTTCGTCGAAGTTATTTTAGCATGTTAGTTGATTTGATCTAAGCTCAATATTAAAACATCCATAGGCTTGGAGAAGAGGGGAGCCATTTGGGTAACTATTCTATTACAACTCGTGGTTGAGTAGGTGTCCTCTACAATAGTGCGCCACATAATAAATCTTATTAAGGAATATAATTGGGATATTTATTGACTATATATATATATATATATATGATTAGTCAGTTGATTAATGTAAATCAATCACGGTTTCCTGACTAGAGTTTTACGTTATTGTCGTATGACGGCGGTGATCAACTGATCCCTTTCGGTCACACCTATAGAATGAAACCCAGATAGTAACTAATTAATTGTATATGATACAGTTGATTAGTCCATTACATATATTTGATATATATATACGAGAGTTAATAGTTAGAAATTGAGTTAGGAACTCAAATTCGATTAAGCTTATTTTTCAATTATGCGATAATTGACTAATAAATTTATATCTTATTTTAATATGATTAAATAAGATCTAGTTTAGTAATTAATCGTTAATTTACTAAATTAGTTGAGGTTTCACATATATTTTGAGGTAGAGCTAATTAGTTAATTATATTTACAAGGAGTTGTAAAATAAATTAACTAAGCATTGTGGGACCCATTATATATTGATATAATGGTAAAATTTCACTTAAAATGTTAAGTACATATTATTTATTTATTTGTGTCATATAATTGTTATATGATCAAATTAACACTTAATTATACAAGATAATTAAGCATATGATTAATAAGTATTTGTGGGACAAATATCAAAAATCAAAATTTATCAAAAATCAAAATGGACCATATAAGGCCACTAGGGGCCGGTCAAGTAGTAGTGGGAAGTGATGATGGTTGCTCTTGTTCATGCTCACAAGTTACATGTGATGATGACATGAATAGTAAATCTAAAATCATTTCACTAAACACTACACTCTACCACTTTGCATGTGAATTAAAATAAGCAAAATTAGTCCCTTGTGAGGGCTAAGAGGACCGGCCATATTGCCTATAAAAGGGCAATATGGTTGTTCATTTTGTGTTGTTCATTCTTGCTTATTTTCTTTATCTCACTAAAATCCTCTCATCTTTCTAAAACTCCCATATACTAATATTTATTAAGTATTTCTATAGTAGTAGTATATTCTAATATTAGTATAACTTTTCTTATTATCTAGTTAATAATAAGTTAAGTTTATTTGGGTAAGTCTTGGCTGCAATTTAAAGGAGATCTTCTAGTTTGGAGATTTTTGGAAGATCATCTATATAATAGCTCAAGAACAACAAGAAGGAGTTCTTGTTGTGCCTATATCATTTCCATTTCAATGTGAGGAAATTTCTTCTTTTATATAAATGTCTTTATATTTGCATGCATGTTAAATAGATCATTAAATACTAAATTAAGAAGTAATTTAGTAACTCATTAGAGGAGTCTAATTAATATCTATGGACTTTCATGTGGTATCAGAGCCAGGTTGTAGCATGCATGTTCATTTTGGACAATTTTTATTAAAGTTATAAGATAACTAATAAATCAAAAATTTGAGTTATAATATGATTCTGACGAAAGCTTTTGGTGCATGTATACCTACTGACTTCAAAATGTTTATGGTCAAATTTCGTGATTTTAGGGATTGATTTGCTATTTATTTTGATTTTTGGCTTTTAAACCGAGTTAATATGCATATTTGATGTTAAAAGTTAACTAAATTTAGTTGCATGTGGATTCTGGCCATGAAATTTTAATATGATCTCACATTCATGCATATTTTAAGTAAAATTTCGTGACTTTTAATTAAGTATTGCATGTTTATTGATTTTTATAAGATAAAAGTCGATAATATGAGATTATAATGTTCATAAAATTGAAACGTCCTTTTCTGGTCATGAAAATTTTTGGTACATTTTACATTCTGATATTGATCATATTGGTGAAATTTTATAATTTTTTTCACTGTTTTAATATATTTATGATTTTTATTTGATAAAACCATTAAATACAAAGTTATTTGTTCATAAAATTAATTTAAATTATTTGAGAAAATGTTTTTTATTTTATTTTTGGAGTTCCTGGAAATGTTCCAGAATGTACAAAATTTTTTGTTTCAAATTTTTATGATGTTTATATTTTATTTAGGGTTTATTTCACAATTGTTATGATTAAACCGTTATATTTAGCAAATGAAATCAAATCGATCTAATTAGTGACCAACAAAATTAGTAGAGACTAATTTTGAGTTCTAAAACAGTTTCGTTAATTAGTTTGAATTTAAATGAGATTTAAATGTTGATATTGATTTTTAATGGTTAAAAATCAATAAATCCCGTAAAATCGAGCTACAATGAGCATGAATGTGTTTAGGGCGATTTTGGCATGAATTTTGCAGCAATTTATTTTATTTATGTTTGAATGAATTAATGTCATTTATTTAATAATTTATGCAAATTTTGTACCTAGTATGGCCTAGTTATTTTTTAATCGTTATTACCGGTAATGTAAGGGAATAATGGTTTGGTTGTAATTTTATTGAGATGTCGTATCGCCGGTTTGTAATAATTAATAATTTCATTTTATAGAACAAATGTATAATAGGAATTTGTATATTTGTATATTTGTAATTATTTTTTATGAAGACCGGTGACTCCCTCAAGACGGTGCCAATTTTTGGAAGGCTTTCCAAGTGAAGAGGCAAGGGACCAAGGAGTTGGCTTCCGAATTTGTAATTATCTAGTTAATTTGATTACCTAGGTGGCCATACTAGGATTTTTTCGTTGCTTGGTTGCTTGCTCTATTTCCTCTCATGCCAAAATCGTCACACATGCATTTTATTTTCCGTTATTGTCAATTCAACGTTATTCACAATTCATCGACTTAGTTCACTTTAGGGAATTGATAACTAAATTGACAAGATCTCTCACATATTTAAAAAAATTGAGATTAGCCTTACCAATTAGTAACACCTATGAATCCCGTGTTCATTAGGGATACCACGCTCGTGGGTCCCTTTTTACCTCGGGTAAGTAGGGTGATACGATCATAAGCTAAAATTGGATTGGACTCAACGAGATAGGCGTTATCTTGGGAATAGGAGATGGATTTAGTTGAAATCCGTCAACAAAGAGTTCTAAGGGTAGAATTAGTCAAGTAATGACTTACCATTTTTAGATAGCATACGATGACTATTTTTATTTAAAGATGGGTCTTGGAATCATTTATATAATTTAATGAGAGGTCATTATATAAATGCTAAACTTGTTAAAATGTTTTTCAAGTAAATTAACAATGAATGTTTATATATTTCTTTTTGTTGTAGTAACCATATTTGCACAATGTCAACTTCATCAAACAACGCAACCTATGGTAAGGACTCATGGTTGAGATCCGTCATGGACAAGTGTAACCTAAAAGATGACGGTAGTAACTTCGTTGAATGGGAATCAACGATCAAGAGCGCCGCGATATCTGATAACGTGCTTCGCTACTTGGTCGAAGACCCCTTCACCGAACCCGCGCCAAGATCGTCCGCGGTGGTTCGGGCTGAATATGACCTTTATTTGAAGGTTGCCAATGACTTCAAGAATGTCTTGATTTGGTCAATCTCACCCAAACTCAAACTCCAATTGATATCTCTCGATGCATATGCGATATTCACGAGGATAACGTCGATGTTTTCGCAAGCCCCTCAAATTGTCCAATATGAGGCGGCTACGAAATTCTTTGACACTAAGCTTCAAAGGGGCCAAAACGTTGGCCCACACGTGCTCAAAATGGTTGAGCACGCCGACACCTTAGAGCGTCTAGGGTGCAAAATTCCAAAGCAGTTAGTGGTGGGTAAAATCCTTCATTCACTCACACCAAAGTTCACTCAATTTAGGGTGAACTATAACATGAATGGCATGGAAAAGAGTTTCCATGAACTCCATGCACTCGTCACCCAAGCGGAGAGGGACATGGAGGCTAGTAAGAGTGAACCCAAGGACGTTCTTTCAATGAAATTGAAGAACATGAGCCTTGGGGTGAAAAAGGACAAAGGAAAGGGTAAGACTCTTTTCAAGAAAATCAGAAAGGGAAAGGGCAAGGTCTTTTTTAAGCCCAAGCCTAAAGTCAACAAACACGCAGAGGCGGATTGCTATTATTGTAATGGCAAAGGGCATTGTAAACGCAATTGCCCCAAATATTTGAAAGACAAGAAGGACGGTTGTGTGACAACGTCAGGTAAAATTCTTTCATCACTCTATATGATAGATATTAACTTTGCTAGTACATCTTCCTGGGTATTTGATACCGGTTGTGGTTCTCACCTTTGTAATCATGTACAGGGGCTAAAGGACGCGCAAGCACTAGCCAAGGGTGACGTTGACCTGCGCATGGGAAATAAAGCTAAGGTAGCCGCAGTTTTCGTGGGCACCTACGTTCTTCTTTTTCCTACTGGTTTAGAGTTGTATTTAAATGATTGCTATTATGTACCAAGTCTTACCAAGAACATTATCTCCATTTCCGTGTTAGACATGGAAGGTTTTTCATTTTGTATTAAGAACAATTGTTGTACTTTTTCGTTTAATGAAATGGTTTATGGCGAGGCCATTTCTATTGGAGGTATTTATGTTCTAGATATTGCAAAAGAGGTCTATCATGTAGAAAACAAGAAGCTCAAAGCAGGTGAACCTAATCAATCATACATTTGGCATTATCGTTTAGGGCACATAAACGAACGACGCATAAAGAGACTTGTTTCATCTAAAGTTCTCAAACCATTCGATTACAAATCTTATGGTGTATGCGAATCTTGTCTTCTAGGCAAGATGACTCGTGCTCCTTTTACGGGAAAAAGGACACAAGCAAGTGAAGTGTTAGGGCTTATACATACGTATGTATGCGGTCCAATAACTATCCAAGCTAGAGGTGGTTATCACTACTTCATTACTTTTACCGACGACTTGAGTAGATATGGATATGTCTACTTGATGAGGCATAAAAGTGATGCTTTTGAAAAATTCAAAGAATTTCAAAATGAAGTAGAAAACCAATTGAATAAAAAGATTAAAGCCCTACGATCCGATCGTGGTGGTGAATACTTGAACAATGAATTTGATTCACACCTAAAAGATTGTGGTATAGTATCACAATGGACTCCTCCTGGGACACCTCAATTAAATAGTGTGTCCGAAAGGAGAAATCGAACTTTATTAGATATGGTTCGATCTATGATGAGTCTGACAGAGCTTCCTGATTATTTTTGGGGTTTTGCTATCTTATCTGCAATATTTTCACTAAATCGAAGCCCGACTAAAGCGGCAAACAAGACTCCATATGAGATATGGACAGGGAAAGTCCCTTATTTGTCGTTTATGAGAATTTGGGGATGCGAGGCGTTTGTTAAGAATAAGTGCGCGGGGTTAGTCGCCCTCCCCCGGTCAAACAAATACTTATAAGACTCAATACCAAACTTGTGACAACCCTCGCGAATGCGGAAATATAAAACATACAAGCATGTGAAGTAAACTGCGGAAATACGGTATTTTAAAAACCTTTATACATGCAAGATAAAAAAATACGAGGAGTGTCAAAATATTACAAACTAAATAAAAATACCACAAGAGACGTAGTCTCTCAAAGTGTAAAAAAAACAAGTGTTTAGCGAACTAGCTAAAATCGTCTAGAGGTGTTTTAATCCAGGGACAACGCCCGCTAGCTCACACCCGAACCCATGTCAAGCAAAAAGCCATCCATGCAAGCAACCTGTTCATTCATGAAAAACATGAACGCCACAATCAGTGGGGAGTAACTCCGGGTTCTCCCAGCCATATCACATTAAACGTACATATAAGGAAATACAAAAGTAAAATCATGCATATATAGATATACATGTGAGATACGATAAGAATAGATAGGCAATCCAATACATAATGATAAAAGCATATGAAGTACAAGTTCGAATCCATCATGCTATACAAAGACTCGGGGAAGACACTCTTAGGCAACCGAATACGCTCACTAGGGCTTGCATCTCACCGTTAGCGGTATAAGTTTGATAAGATTGAGACTCGACAAACAAACCATGACAAGTCATGCGATGATCACAAAGAATCCAACATATTATCATCCATTAACGAACCAATACATTGACGGTGCCCAATCATGCAATGACCATGAATAATATCATGAAATCACGCAATCAAAGACGACAGTGCCCAATCATGCAATGACCATGAATAATATCATGAAATCACGCATTCAAAGACGACGACACGAAGACGACCTCTCTCACGGTAAATGAAACGCACTAGCATCGTGTACAAGGCAAGTATGATTATGGGCATCCACGGGAGTAAAACCTTCTCTGAACGCATACACGATTCAATCCATTTCGTATATGTAGACTAATTTCCTCCTGGTAGGACGACGATAATAATACGGTTCCTAATCTAAACCTGGCCAGATTCCCGGAATACACGTTTTCCGATTCGACATGCGATACACGTTTCGCATCCAAGACTCGGTCAATCATAGACGCCGAGTACCCCAAATTCGGTAGATCAATTCACGAAAGAGGCGGAAAAGAGCACAAGCCTCATAACAAGCGGTACGCTACATGCAAATAACACCACCTCGCAAGTACACAACATTTGACGGCCGGGTCGATCAACGCATAGCGTTCGCCTCCCAACAATGTCGTCGTATGCCCACTAACACATGCAATTAAGCAGTAGGATACCTCCCCATTCCGGCATTCCAGCCTTACGAACGTGGAGGTAGCCAAGGGAATGAGAGCACAAAGCAGAAGACGAAATAGTGCTCAAACCGTATCATTTGTAAAAACGACCCAAAGTAGGACATACCAAAAACCGTCACAAAACATGTGAATAGCGAATTATATAAACTTAACTATGTTAAAAATGAATCAAAACATGATACATAAGCATTAGACCAAGTTTAAGGAACATAATAAATAGGAAACATAGATACCTCTCCAAAACAACAAGTTTGGAAACTAACTAAAACAAGGGTCCACTTCAAACTGTCATAACTAGAGTTCTAGACATGCAAATACAGAAATTCCAAGTCAAGGTGATAGCTTATCCTCTTACGGTTCCAACGAATGGTCACAAGGCTAAAACAAGCAAGTAACGAAGGAGATATGATCATTCTACGAAAAGGGGTCAGTGTAGTGAAACTGCACAAGTCACGACCGTGACTTGTATTTCACGACCGTGAGTTGTGTTACCAATTCACCCGAGAGCCTTCAACAAAATTCAATCCTATCATTTCCAATTCTCATAATTCATTTCTAATAACTATCAACAATCAATATTCATCATCAACAATCATCAAATAACAACAATCACCATCCATAACATGAATCCTAAGCGTCTACTCGTATTCTAAATACATTTCTAGCATATAAAGCATCGTAAAACACGTAAATGATATCGAGTAACCCTTCACCGTTACCTTTTCGCGTCTTTAATCGATTTCTAAACCTTCCTAGTCTCCACCTCCATACAATTAGATAATAAAAGATGAATATCATTCACCTTGAGAAAGACGGATAATTTAAAAAGCGAGAAAGACGATTATTTTATTACCAATACGGATAGAGGAAGGTAAGAGGGGAAGAATGAGACGAACTTACGTGAATTTGAGCGGGAAACGAATGAGATACGATGATTATAAAATCGGATCAAAGATGGAGGCAAGGGTTTGAGA
>JAIUZE010074553.1:0-60605 GCA_022085475.1 Heliosperma pusillum | reverse complement strand
TGCCAAGTCATGCGATGATCACAAAGAATCCAACATATTATCATCTATTCACGAACCCATACATTGACGGTGCCCAATCATGCAATGACCATGAATAATATCATAAAATCACGCATTCAAAGACGACGGTGCCCAATCATGCAATGACCATGAATAATATCATGAAATAATGCATTCAAAGATGACGACATGACGACATCTCTCACGATAAATGAAACGCACTAGCACCGTGTACATGGCAAGTATGATTAATGGGCATCCACGGGAGAAAAGCCTTCCCTGAACGCATACACGATTCAATCCATTTCGTATATGTAGACTAATTTCCTCCTGGTAGGACGACGATAATAATACGGTTCCTAATCTAAACCTGGCCAGATTCCCGGAATCACATTTTCCGATTCGACATGCGATGACGTTTCGCATCCAAGACTCGGTCAATCATAGACGCCGAGTACCCCAATTTCAGTAGATCAATTCACGAAAGAGGCGGAAAAGAGCACAAGCCTCATAACAAGCGGTACGCTACATGCAAATAACACCACCTCGCATGTACACAACATTTGACGGCCGGGTCGATCAACGCATAGCGTTCGCCTCCCAACAATGTCGTCGTATGCCCACTAACACATGCAATTAAGCAGTAGGATACCTCTCCGTTCCGACATTCCTGCCTTAAAAACAGGAAGGTAGCCAAGGGAATGAGAGTACAAAGCACAAGACAAAATAGTGCTCAAACCGTATCATTTCTAAATGCCGACTCATAAAGGGAACATACCAAAAACCGTCACAAAACATGAGAATAGAGAATCATATAAGTTTAAATATGATAAACATGAGTCAATACATGATACATAAGCATTAGAACAAGTTTATGAAGCATAATGAATAAAAAAACATAGATACCTTTCCAAAACAACGTTGTTTGGAAACCAACGAAAACAAGGGTCCACTTCAAACGGTCATAACTAGAGTTCTAGATATGCAAATGCAGAAATTCCAAATGGAGGTGATATCTTATCCTCTTACGGTTCCAACGGGATGTCACACGCCCAAAACAAGCAAGTAACGAAGGAGATATGATCATTTTACGAAAAGGGGTCAGTGCAGGAAAATTTCTGTTGGCAGCGAATGACGCAGCCTGCGTCACCACGACGCAGCCTGCGTCCTACGACACAGCCTGCGTCCCCCAACGCAGCCTGCGTCCTTCACGGGATTCAAGGACGATAAAAAATCAACATGTTATCAACAACAAAATCCTCATTTATCATCACAAATCATCAATTCTCATATCAATTAACAACTAACAACATCCATCAACAACAACACAAGTCCTAAGCATACTAACCATAATCTAAATACGGTTTTTCTATCCTAGAAAACACATAAAACACGTAAATGATATCGAGTAACCCTTCACCGTTACCTTTTCGCGTCTTTAAACGGTTCTAAACCTTCCTAGTCTCCACTTACATACAATTAGATAATAAAAGATGAATATCATTCACCTTGAGAAAGACGGATAATTTAAAAAGCGAGAAAGACGGTAAATTTATTACCAATACGGATAGAGGAAGATAAGAGGGGAAGAATAAGACGAACTTACGTGAATTTGAGCGAGTAACGAAGGGGTAGTGACGATTTGAAGACGGATCAAAATAGAGGCAAAGGTTTTTGGTTTGCTTAAGGATGAAGAAATGTGTTTGGGTTGAATGAGAAATAGGTTAAGTGTGGAGTATGAGATATTTATAAGGAAAAAGTCAAGGAAAGTCAAACTCGCCTTAAGACGGGATTCTCATAGAATCTCGCGGAAATTCCAAATACGAACTCGGAAATTCTAAATTCGACTCGGAACATAAAATTCTATATTAAAACTTAAATTTGCTGAAAAGTATCCGTAAAATATTTTCACTAGAAAAATAGGGTACATTTCCGGGTGTTACAGCTAATTACTTGACTAACCCTTTGGTGAACCCTTTACCTTAGTTTTTTATTAATTGTTTACAACCTTATCATTTTTAGCGATTTGTTGCATTTAGTAATTCTTAGTCAATCACCTCATTCAACTCTTGTTAGGCTAAAATAGAACGCGATCAAACTTGTAGTTGACCCCTCCATCCTCGTGGATTCGACCCCTTTATACTACTTATTTTGGGTTTTTCTTTGATGTGTGAATTGACGACAAATCACTCTTCATCAATAGTATTTCCTGAAAATAGGTTTAGTGAACACCGCTTTAATTTTTCATATATCGTGATCCTCTCTTTAATCACATCATGGCAGTCTAAGTTGGTGTCGTTGATCATAATGCCACCTTAATTATCGTATTCGAGATCCTCGGAAATATCGTGTCTGATGTGGTTTTCTTGGCGCCAATGCGAACTTTTTATACCATTTAGAAAAAACAATTAGCAAATGCGTTTACTCCACTACCAAATATAATTTTAAATTTTAGTTGCCTTTTATCGATGTGCTACGTTATAGTAAAGTTCGGTTAGCCATTCATCTCTAATATCAATTCAACCGGAATAATCATTATTGAGAGCATTTGCATCGTTATGTTCACAACTTACAGCTAAAAGCTCGTTACGTTACGTACCGCCAACTTGGTTCTCTTAGTCAACTTAGCGGTATTTTCAGGAATCGTGTTGATTGTTGAGCTACTCCCCAAGAGAAGTGATTTGACAGTGGGGTATGTATGCGACGTAAGCTAACTCGTAAAGTGGCTGTGTTCTAATTTTTAAAAGTTATGGCAAGATAGACCTCTATATATAAAGATTTGTAATTTAAGCAATGAATCACAATCGTCATATTATCAAAAACATAAATCATTTAGAAATATTCTCTTCTAGAATTTATCACCATAGCTAGTGCAACAACAAAAATAACTTATGAAAGCATAGGCTTTGAGTATATTTTTCGTTTGGATCTCATTAAAAATTGTCATGTAGTTACTTATGCATTTATGCGTATTAAACTACTTGCTAACTACTTACGAGAGGTAAGGTTATTCTCGCCTCAAACTACTCAAGTTGAAATTGATTTGTGACACATCAAATCGATTATGTCGCTCAATGATGTGTGACCGTGACCAATATAAATCCGATTCGTTTAAAATTATAAACTAATGAACTTACAATATAGATATATATTATATATTATAATATATATAAATATATTATATAAATATAAGATGCACATTTACTATCATTGAATCATTAAGTCAACAAAAAGACTAAGTGAGAGAATTAGAATATTTAATTATATCTGTATGCATATGAGTCTCGGTTCGGATATAAGCTTTTTTTATTTTCCTTTTTTGCTGAAATGGAATCTCAACAATTAAACTTTGAAAAATTACACCACCATACATATCATCATTTTCATACACATATCATGCCTAATTCAAAACTATTTACTCAAGTTTTGTTGCTTGATCTACAAGCTCTATATATAGGATAAATACAACTATGATCAATTCTCTACACTCTACTTACATTGCTAAATAAATGTTTAACATAATAATCCTTGGATATGAACCCAAGAACATACGAATCTAGCTTAAACTTGCGCCTGCAATTCCATATGCTGTAAAACAGCCCATAAATAGCTACCATCACCACCTTCTTGCGAACTAGTTTTCAACTCGAGCAAACCTACACGGATATGTTTTTAGTGAAATTAGTTTATTCAAATACTATTAAACATACACGACGTTTATGCTCTCAATGTTGGAATATGAAAATATCAAGTTTTATTTTCCTATTACTAGTTTAGAAATCATGTAATAAATGCACGGTATATATAATTTTTTATTTTTAATAGAATATTTATATAATAGTGGTATCTCATTAATTGTTTCTTCTTGTTGTTTTTCTTTTGAGAAAAAAAATTGAACTGAAAATTAATTCAAGAGAATTGAGTAAGTTGTTTAAATGTATTTTCAAAAAAATATTTTTATGCCACAATGCTACTTATTCCAATTTATAAAGTCTCTCAATTTTTTTGTCATTAAAGTAATTAAAAACAATTTATAGTGGTGTTTATACGTAGTATGGATCAAGTCATTCTCAACTAATAACATCAATAAAAGATTTAGAAGTGTATATTTTTTAATATTATTTATATTTTAATTAAACGATTATAGTTGAGAGTTTAATGAAAATTATAGAGTTAAATGTTTCACTGCCATTGTCAAAATTGTTTATTTCCGTTTTCGCCATAGTAAAATTATTTTTTCTATTAACGTCGTTGTAAAAGTGAATTGATATGTTTATTCTCATTTTGTAATCTGCTTTACCTACTACAACAAGTTACCATTACTTTTATTTTCCCTCAATTAAGTCAATTTTTTTCTTTGAATTTTTATTAGATAATTAATAAGTCAATTAATAATCCATAATCAAATCATACTAATTGGTTTTTTATTTCCATAAAATTTTGAAATTCACATGGTGTTGCAATTCACTTGTTGGTCAATCGATGTTCAAGATTTTCGTAAAATAATCTTTATGTTACGCATGGATTATTTGATATAACTTTATGTCCTTATGCTATGAAGACTTTTGTAAAAAGATCGAAATATTTAAATTTTCCAGCGTTTGAGTAGCTAAATGACAAGACCTAGAACATTTGAGAAAAAATTTCGATTTGATATTCGGTTTACTATAAACGAATCCCTAAGCTAAAAAAGCGACTTTATTGAAAGAAAAATTGAGGTAATAGTAACATGTTATATATAGCAAGTAAAACAAGTTACAAAATGACAATAAACATATTAATCCACTTTTACAATGGCAGATATAGAAAAAATAATTCTACAATGGCGAAAATATAAATAAAAAACTGTTACATTAGCAGTAAAAGCTTTCTTTTAGTATATAGTGCATGAGTTATTTGACAAAAGATTAGTTTTAATAAAAAGATAACAATATAATGAAATAGATTTTAATTATAAACTTTCTTTTTTTAGTATACACTTAGATTTTAAATAACTTTCTTATTTAAAAATATATTTTTCGGAAGGAAAAATTGTGAGTTCACCTATTTCTTTTAATATATAGAGGATGAGTATGAGGATTTGTTTGATACAATAATGTGCAGGGATCTTTCCAGTTGCCTATTACTTTTAAATTAGTGTGGATCCCGTGTTACTGTACGGTTTTTGATTGGGTGTAAAAAAAATTGACATTTATAAGACTGATAAGTAAAAATAAGATGGCGCCACCCGGTGGTATTTTTGAGTAACACCGACAGTATTTTTGTAAATTTAATGACATTTTAATATTTTTTAAGATTAATCAAATAAATTAACACTAAGGGCAATATGGAATATGACTTCTTGGTTTCTTCAACTAATGCTTGCCTTGCTACAACCGACATTCCATCTCGAACGTGCCACCTCCGAAAACTAATGTTTCACTTTGACGGTTGTCGGCGAAAGCATTTCCAATAATTTCATGGTTGAAGACTTGTCCGCTTGTATTAGGTAATTATAGCTCCTTCCTAATCGAGCTTTGTAGATACCTTTTATGAGGAAGAAACAACAAGCAAGCCATGACGATGTTGTAATACTCCTTATTTTAGGCACTCGGCTGAGTAAAGCTTACTCGACCGAGTGGATTGTTTACTCGGCCGAGTAGAGGGTAATCGACCGAGTAGGGTTGGTATGGTAGTTGAACAATATTATGTTCTGTGGCACTCGGCCGAGTGTGGTGAGCACTCGACCGAGTACAGCGGTCTACAATAATATTTCGGACGGTTTGATTAAGCATTAAAAAGAAAGATTAAAAAATAATTTCACTTTACGCTTCTTTATCAAAATAACCTCTCTAAAAGTCTCTAAAACTCCCTCATAACTTCTAAGATCATCCTTAATCATTCCAAGCCGGATCTATTGCTTTTGTCTTGTTGATTTCAATCGGTAAGTGATTGTCTACATGGTTATTGTTATTGTTTGTATTAGGTTATGTAACCTTAATTGAATTAGGGGAAAAAAGGGAAAAGGGTTAGTATTAATCATATGATTACTAAATGTTTAGGTGGAGGATTCATAGAAGAGGACTTTTGATTTTATTGCTTGTGAGTATTTGCGAATTTGCGAAAAGGTAGGGTTTTTCTACTCAGTAATTGTGTATATTAATCATTATGATAAGATGAATTGTTATGATATTGTACTGGATTGATTGATGTAGATGTTGGCTACCATTGTGATGATGATGGAGTTGAGATTGGAGTTTGGAGTGGTTACTTGGTTACTATTTTGATGGTCCGTCGGGATACAGATCATATCCCGAGTTCGCCCCTCGTAGTTCTTCCGCCGCGAGGGGGATGTGCACATTAATGTTTCGGGTGTCTCGTTGCGGTGAGGTGGAATTTCAATGCATATGGCTGCGGTCAATTGGTGGTTTTGTAGGTCAGGGTGGTAGCCTGATGCTGTCGAGGTAACCGCTGTGGTGGCCCTCCGTTTTCTCTTTCTCTATTGTGGACTTTGATTGTCTTGTACATTGATTGGTGTATGCCGCCCTGTTATTGTATTACAAAACAACTGTGATCCAGTTGGGAATGGTGAGCAGATGATCAACAGGTAATCCGTTGAACTGCGCTGGGATGTTGATTGGGGATCACCACAGTCGAATCATAGCTTACAATGAGTCTACTAGAGTCATAGACATTCTATTGCCTTTATTATTATGTTATTTTGGATTATTGATTCGGACGGTATGCTGTCTGATTTGGGATTATGTGTTTGAGTTACACGATTGGATTTAAATAAAGTACTGTTGTTTTATTCTGAGTTTTTATATGTACTAACTCGGGCAATCGGGATGGTAGCGTCTTCATGTACTAAGAAGGTCTTATAAGGCTCTTTGGTATATGGGAGTGTTACAAAGTGGTATCAAAGCGAACGATTTTGGAACCTAAAACCAATTAACCCAATGAATAAGAGTGTCTAATAAAATGAACCCGGGTAGGAGTCATAGGGAGCTACCGCAAAGATTTGGGAGACATCCTGAAATCGCAATTTTGCCCCAATATCTCCTAGTCGGTCACAACGGGAAGTGTCGAGACGTATATTTGTACTTGTTGTGGTTACTATGTTAATGGTTGAGAATGATGAGAAGTGGAGGTGGAGTATGAACTTGAATATGTTGGCATGATGGAAAACATGTTATTTAAGGATTTCATGTGATTATATGAAGTAGGTATGAGGCGCATGTGAGTTGCATGAATATGATGTAGGCATGAGAATGTGATTATTATGTTTGACATGTGATATATGAAGTTTTATGGTTATGTGCTGTTGGGAGCCGTATATTGCATGACTCGACCGAGTGGGCCAAAGGACTCGACCGAGTAAGGGATACTCGACCGAGTACCCTTGACACTCGATTAAGTGTTGGGGGTCTGCTGTGATTATAAGTGTTGTATGTTGTGACTCGACCGAGCGCAGCTGACACTCGGCCGAGTAACCTGAACTCGACTGAGTGCCATTATGGGACTCGATCGAGTAAAAGACCCTCTATATTTTGATCAATACTGTTTTGAGTGACTCGACTGAGTGTATGTTGACACTCGACCGAGTGTGTTGCACTCGACCGAGTGCCATTTTGGACTCGACCGAGTGAAAATCTCTGGATATTTTGGTTGGATACCGAGGCCCTTAAGACGGTGAGGAAGGACCAAGCGGTGGTGGTTGATGATACTACCATTAGCACAACCATTGCCCGTCATCACTCACTACCTACGAGGGTAATGGTGCCGTGCATCTGTTAGATGACTGACATCGAGAAATGGAGAGTATATTTGAGGTCAGTAACTGTTTGGATAACCTGTGTGTTGATCAAGCCGCGTTCTACCTTAGAAGTCATGCGGGGAATGTTGGAGTAAGTGTCCTCAATAATAGTGCGATCACTTAATTAAATCTCAATAACAAGAATACAAAGGGATGATTAACATTATAGTGAACCGGTCCACATTAATCGGTAACGATTGACTTACTAGAGTTTGACGTTACTGTCGTATGACGGTGGTGATCAGTTGATCCCTTGAGGTCACACCGAAAGGACGATTCCCTAATCAAGAATAATAATTAATTGTATAACTAGACCTGGCAAAAGCAACCCGACCCGATTGACCCGACCCGAATGACCCGACCCGTGACCCGAAATTGACCCGAACTACAACACCCGAATGTGACCCGAAACCCGATTAGACCCGACCCGACCCGAACATGACCCGATCTTTCTGGACCCGTAGCTGACCCGACCCGAAAATAACCCGATACAAAACCACTCAACCCGAAAATGACCCGACAAAACATAACTTTAATTGAACCAAAAACACTTAAAATGGTCTTTTGTCTCTAATTCTTTGACCCGAAAATGACCCGACCCGAAATAACCCGACCCGGTTGACCCGAAACGGACCCGACAACTAACCCGAAATAAACCCGAAACTCGAAATAACACGACCCGACCCGAATTAACCCGAAATCAACGAAAGACCCGAACTGACCCGACCCAAACAGGCCCGACCCGAACCCGACCCGGTTGACCCGTTTGTCAGGTCTATGTATAACGATACAGATTATCTAATCCCTTAAATATAACAAGTTTGTATAATGAGTGAGAATTATGGCTGATAAAAAAATCCGATTATTCGAACTGATACGATATCCGATCCGAAAAATTGGATATTCTACCCGAAAATGGGTTTCGGATCGAATATACGATCCGAAATATTCGGATATCGGATACGGATACGGATATTTGTTCTCAAAATTTCGGATATCCTTATCCGATCCGAAATTTATAAGAATTTTTATCTCTCTGGAATAACTTGGCCTAGAAGACTACTCTAATGTTAGAAGGCCCAATTAGTCAACTTCATACAAACTAACGAACCCTAAACTAATTTATTGAAAGAGCCG
Source organism: Heliosperma pusillum (assembly GCA_022085475.1). Classification (NCBI taxonomy): domain Eukaryota; kingdom Viridiplantae; phylum Streptophyta; class Magnoliopsida; order Caryophyllales; family Caryophyllaceae; genus Heliosperma; species Heliosperma pusillum. The sequence continues at coordinate 51,673 of JAIUZE010074553.1, read as the reverse complement.
TCATATATAATACTTCTTCCTCATCAATTTTTACTTTATTTACTGCCAACATTATTCAGTGACATATTCAACATCCTTTTCCAATTAAACGACTACTAAACTCCTTCCATCTACCACCTAAACACCATCTCAACCACCACACTCGACACTGCAATCTATGCTACACTCGCTGCCGCTGCCGCCGCAACACGCTTCACTCTTACATCGCCGCTCATTGTTACATTTCCCGCAGACTCAATCTGTCACCACCAACAACGATATATGTGTCTTTTTTTGTCACCCCCAAACGCAATTACGACCATCCGCATCGCCATCGGACATAGATGTGATCTTGTTTGAATTTTTTTTTTTTTTTTTCCCTTATTTCATATACTTAAATCCAGATCTTATTTTCAAATGTATTGATTTTGACTTTCTGAATTTCACAAATTTGATACTAAAGCTAATGAATCGATTCATCTTTGATTTTCTGTGTCAAAAGTTTGTGTTTTTGGTTTTTTTCGGATCAGATATTGGATATCGGATACCCTATCCGATATTTTCGGATATTAAAAATCGGATATCCGAACATTTCAGATCGGATCATGGATAGTGATATTTTGTGTTTTTGGATCGGATATCCGAACCGAAAATCGGATACGGATCGGATATCCGATCCATGCTCTGCCCTAGTGAGAATTATATCTTATTGTAATATGATTAAATAAAATTCAATTTAGTAATTTAATTGTTATATTACAAAGAATGCTTAATGTTTATGAAACATTTGAGATAAGCATGATTGATTGATCATGATTACAATTAGTTGTAGATCATATTAACTAAATATGAGATGACCCGTTTTATATATATGTGATTATAAATTATTACTTAAAATGTTAAGTTTAATTTATTTGACATGGAATTATATTTAAGTTAGTTAAATACATATTTATAAGATAAGATAACATGTCACATGTCACATATGTGACAAATGACAAAATCACAAATTATAAAATGGACTCCATTTTATGTAGTGGCACCGGTTTTATGAGGATGGGTAGATGGTTGTGTAATTATTAATGTTCTAATTAAGATTAGAACAAAATGATTACTAACCTATAACTAGCCCTAAAGACTAATGCTGTGTTTAGGCAAAAAGCAATGGCATGCTCAGCCTCCCCCATGCTAGTGTTGCACCGATTTTGGTGAGTGAATAAGAGGATGTTTTCCCTCTTATTTCACTCATCACTTGATCTCATATTCAATTAACACAACATCTCACTAGAAATTATATATTACATAGTTAGAAACTTAAGAAGTTTCATAGAACTTGTGTTCAAGTATTAACACAACATTACTAGAGTAGTAATTTGAAACGTGTTGTACTCGGTTTTAAGGGCTACTCACTTGAAATTCTAGTAGATTTGCATTTAAGTGACAAGGGATAGTTTAGGTGCATCACTAAGGAGAGTTCCTACACTTGGAACTAGGAGATTCATCCGTCTATCTTTAGCTCAAGAACAAGAACAAGAAGAAGTCTTGTTCTTCTGCCCTTTACTCATCCAAAACAGCAGTGCGTGGAACAATATCTTTCTCTACTTTGTTTGATTTATTTTGCATGCACTAGATCTTGGAAATTAATTAAAGAGTTAATTAGTATATAATAAGAAGAGTCTTATGAGTAATTATATAAACCTAACAATTGGTATCAGAGCATATGGATGTTGCATGCAAATCGGTTTTATAAGTTTTTACGAGGTAAAGTAACTAAATAAAACTATAAATTTGTGTTTTATATGATAAAGTCACGAAATTTTTATGCATGATATAAATTCTGGTCCTAAAATGGGTTTAGGTCATTTTGATGATTTATGGAAGATTATTGCTTTATTTAATGATTTTTAGTTAAATAAACACATTTTAATAGGTAAAATGAACTTTTATTTACTACATAGTTAGAACTTGAATCTGGCCATGAAATTTTAGTATGATATCACTTGAATATTTTTCCTACTTTATGTAAACTTTGAGATAAATATAATTTATTTTGCATGATTAATGATTTTTAATAGTTAAAAAGGCATAAATAGTGATTATTTTGGCATAAATAGCTAAAATGAATTTTTTGGCATGAGAAAATTATCATATGTTGCATAAATATTTTAAATATCATATGTATAAGTTGAAAATTAATTATATTAAGTTTCATGTGTTTTGAGTATTTTATTTGATAAAATCGATTAAGTGCAACTATAATTTTCACTAAAATGATTCGAATATTTTTGACCAAAATTTTGACATGATGATGTTCCTGGAAATTTTCCAGAATATTAAAAATTTTAATTTTCAAATTTATAAATTATCGTAATTAAATTTGGAATTATTACATAAACGTTATGTGAATAAGGGTAAAAAACTAGAAATAATGCAAAACCGAGTTAAATTATCGTCAAATAATTAGTGGAGACTAATTTTTGAGTCCTAAACCAGATAGGATAATTAAGTTGGACTTAAATTTGATTGAAGTATTGATTTGTGATTTTAATTGGTTATTATCACGCATTTCCATAAAACCGGGTTATATACGATATAAGTTTTATTAGGGTGATTTAGAACATTATTTTGCATGAGATTTACATATAATTATGCTGCATTTTGAATGAATGAATCTCATTTTTGGATTTATGTAATTTTGAATTATGTAATTTGTCTTAGTATGACCTTAGTATTTAATCGGTATTACCCGAAATGTATGGGAATATTGATTCCGTTGTAATTTTAATGTGATCTCGTATCACTTTTATTGTAATATTTTATTTTTACAAATGTATAATAGGAAAGTCATATAATTTTTTATTATATATTTTTGTAATTATTTGTAATCCCGGAGTTTCCTAAAGACGGAGCCATTCGGAAAGGTGTTCCGAAAATACGGAGTCCTTGGGAGGCGTGCACATGAAGTTCAAGGGACCAAAGGAGTTGGTTTCCGAATTTGTAAATAGATTATTTGATTTTCTATTTCTAGAGAGGCCATACTAGGAATTTATTTTATTGCTTGCATTTTTATTTATATGTCACATGCAGGCCAAATCGCCATATAAATCACACATTCATTTTATCGAGTTAATCGACCGCGTCAATTATAACTATCGATAGATCACCAATTTTGTTCACTTAAAGGAGAGAGATAATAAATTGACTTGACCTCTATATTAATTAATTGAGATTTAGCCTTAACAAATAGTAAAACCCATGAATCCCAATTTCGTAAGGAAGTAGGTTCGGCTCACTGAGGTGCTAAACTTATTACGTTGGGTAAGTGGGACAATAAATCGTTATTGCATCAAAATTTGGTTGAAGTCAACGGAAAGATTAGGGTCCGTGGCCCATGTGTTTGGGCTAAAGATGACAATAAATTATTTCATCGAAAAAGAATTCTAATTGTAGAGTCGGTTAAAGAGTTAACCCACCAAGTAATATATTAATAAAGGTCATGGAGTCCGTGGCTCACATAAACCCGAGTTAATATAGGATTTGGGTCTTGGAATAATTTATATAATTGGGTAGAGGTCATTATATAAATGCTAAACTTGTTTTAAATGTTTACAAGTATTTTAAAACGATAAATGTTGATGTTTCTTTAATTTTCTATTTGTAGTCAAACTTATTTATTCGCAATGTCGGCAAACGATAACGAGGTTCGACCTCCCGCACCACAACTCACCACCGTATCATGGCTTAGATCCTTTATGGATCAATGCAAATTCGAAAAGAATTGTTCTAATTTCGCGAATTGGAATAGGCAAATTTGCCTTGCCATCAAAGGCGATGGTAAGTGTCGTTACCTCACCAAGATTTCTCCCAACGCTAATAAATGCAAGGTAACCTAACGCCGTAAAGGTGGCCTATGAGACCTACCAAATTGAACCGGCCACGATCAAGAATGTCTTGATCTTCTCTATAGATGCCGAGCTTCAAAGGAATGTCATAAGGATGAATTCCACGTAAGAGATCTACACTAAACTCGTGACCATGTTTTGACGAGGTCTTAGGATCATTCAATATGAAGTCGCTTCTTACTTTTTCGACGATAAACATGAAGGATGGTCAATATGTTTGCTCCCACGTACTCAAATGATTGAGCATGTCGAGATACTAAAGAAGTAAGGAATAACGATTCATGAGCAACTTGTGATTGACCGCATACTCCACTCCCTAAACCGTATCAAAGAGTTTGTTAATTTTAGGGTAAACTTCAACAGGCAAAACGTCACCACGACTCTATATGAGTTGCACTAAATGGTTGTGCAAACCGAGCGTGATATGGGCTACCATGCTAGCACTAGCAAAGATGTTTTGAACATGAAATGACAAAAGCAAAGGGAAGAAGTTCAAGAAGAGTGGACACAAAGGGAACAAGCCCACACCTTCTAAGGACAAATAAAGGCTATAGGGAATAGTTCTTCAAAGTCTACGAAAGGGTGTCGCCTCCAACGACAAGTGCTATTATTGTAATGGTATATGCCATTGGAAACGTATTTGCCCCAGATATTTGGGAGATATTAAGACTGGACGAGTTCTTACAGTAGATAATAGTTCTCCCGGATGTTTATTTTATTGATATTAATCTCAACTTAGGTATTTTGATACAAGTTGTAGTTCTCATCCTCCTTATTAGATTAAGGGCATAATTAAGGGCATGAGAAGAAAGACAAGGCAAAGCAAGCTAAAAGGGATCTACGAGATGAGGAGCTAAGGTAGTGACCACATAAAGGAGACCTATGGATTGACTTTGCGTTATTTTGTTATTATATGTCTTCCTAGTTATTGTATTTTGAATGTCGTTTTAGAACTTTTTGATTTTCGTGTAAGACATGGAAACTAGTTTTATTTCCATTTTGAAAGACAATTGTTGTACTTTATAATAATAGCTTGGTTTTCAATCCAAGTCATTATTTTTGTGGAATTTATGTTCTAAACTTTTCATTATACAAAATTAATATCTTAAACATAAAGTATTGTGACAAATTGATATATGAGAAAATATAATGATTTGATCATTATAATTACCTAAGTTATGAATTCGATTCTCACTTATGAACTTGTGACTGAGTATCACAACTTATTTGAAATAAGAAAGATCAATTGCATAGTCCAAATCGAGTTAATGAACTCGCACTTGGGGATTTATAATCCATATAAGTCCTAAGATAAGATCTTTTAACGCCAATATGACTCCATACGGGTTATGGAAGGGATGAGAACCCTAAATTTGTACAAGACATGGAGGAAGATCCAAGTATTTAGCTTAGATAGAACAAGTCTATTGAGAAGTTAGAATACAAAGTCTAAAAAAATAAGTATGCTATAGATCGCTCAAAGATAATACGAGCATTTTACCACATTAAACCTAGAGAACAAAGCTGTTAGTGACTCATGGTGCTATCCTTCGAGAAAATATGTGTATTGTCAAAAGGATAGAGTGGGAGAAAATTTGCCACAAACTAATTTTTGGATACAGAGACAAGAGAAAATATTCTTAAATTGTTCAAGGTTAGAGGCTAGTAGTTAAAATTATTACTTTTTTAAAGTAATACGAATATGATTTATACACTACAAGAGAAAGCTCGTTTCGCGACGGAAAATTCCGTCGCAAAACATGGTATTTTCGTCGCCAAAAACAGTTTTGCGACGGATCATGCCGTCGCACATTTTTCGTCGCAAACAGTAGTTTCTGCGACAGATTAGTCCGTCGCAGCTTATCTGCGACGGAATATCCGTCGCCAATAGAAATAGCGACGGATGGCAGGTGGCAGTAAAGTCAAACAATAAGTCCATTTTTGCGACGGAAATTCCGTTGCAAAAGTTGAATGACTGTTACTATTTCTTGGACTTGGCTAGACAGGTGGCAGTATGTTAGTCAATGTTTGCGACGTACTTTCCGTTGCAAAAACACCTGTACATTCGCCAGAATGCACTGTTTTCCTGCATCCCCTATACGCGTTAAAACAACCAAAAACCTGCAAATAACAGAAATTTTCCAGCAGTAAACATACCACAAAGTTACTAATGTAACACATATACCATTTATCAGCAAAGTTTTGATTTTATATTATAAAAGTCAAGTCTTACAAATAAAGGGTTTATGTCATAATTAAGTTCAAAATAACTAACTAATCACTCAACAACACAGAGTGAATGGAGTGAAAGGGGTGAATGGGTTGGGCCTAGCATTATCGCCGCCATCATCATCAAAGTCGTCTCGACCCTGTGTAGGACCTCCAGGTCTGCAGCTGTGAGTAGAATTTCTTCCAACCTGACTTAAGTACTTTTCTATAGCTGCAATCCTTCGATTGCTCGTCGCGCTCTTGCCTAAGTGTCGCATTCTCCTTTGACAGCTTAGTATCAAAACTTTGGGTGAACTGAGTCGGGACTGAGGTAGAAACAGAGTGCCTATGATGGTCAAACAAATAATCAGCCGCTGGTCCCAATCCGTAGCATCTTCATTTCTCGTCAAATCCAGACTCCTCAAAATAGATCTCATTATCGTCGATGTTTTCGACTCCTTGACGTTGAAGCTCATACTTCTTTGACATGTTCTTATTCTACATCACAAACAAGCTCAGAATTAGTAATTGTCATTTAAATAGTTAATGTAATTAAATATAAATGATAAACATAAATCAATTAGCGAAATAATGCATAACTTACAAAGAGTTCAGCTGGTTTTTTTTATAACCATCCACGAATGCTGTGCTTCTTTGTCTTCTCTAAGACTTTCACGACATTTGGGATATCAGATGAATTTTTCCCGACCTACAATTTAAATACTTGTTAGTATAACATAGATATATATATATATGTAAGTATTAAATTATAATTAGATAAATAAATAAAAAATGAAAGAAGATATTTACCATTTCGTCCATGAGTGTCAAGGTGTTTTTTCTACCCATAATGTGAGTTTGGAGCGTGTTCCTTGTAACCGCAGGTTATGGTCTCCGATATCAGTTTAACCACATCTGGGTCACTGAACCTGAAATCAATTATCATAGTTAAATACATTATATATAAATATTATGATATTTTAAATAATCATAATTATAATTAATAAAAGTGAATTAGTCTTACCAGACACCTGTTTCCTCATCCGGATCGAGGTGGACTCTGCGACTAGTAGTATCCACCTGTGTCTGTTGCACATTCCCGTCATTGACTTGTTCATTCTCATCCTCCTGCTCTATGTTTCCTACATTACTACAACTACCTCTTCTTCTTCGTCCGCCCGCCATATAGAGAAAAACTAAAGTATTCAAAGTTGTCATGAATTAACAAACATGTACAATTAAATAACAAGAAACTATATATTCTTATTAATGAATAATAAAAACAACTGTCAAGAGCTAAAATGAAAGTGCTTTGCAAACGCCATACATTTACAAAAAGTAGTTTCAACTAATATAAGAATTAGAAATAATCTTATTCATCATCACTACTTGAATTTTGGTATTCGGAAATGTTTTATTTAAAAAGAGAGTCTATAAAATCTTCTTATTCCTCTTTATCTTCTGCTCCGTCTTCCTTCCGCTTCTCCTCCTCCTTCTCCTCCTCTTCTACCTTGTCCTCATTATTGTCCTCTATTTGCATTTCTTCTTCCTCCTCCTCTATAAATTCGTTATCATCTGCCACTTCAATTATTGATAGTAGTGTCTCACTACTAATAACATCTTCTTGAAACACAGATTCGACAATAGGAGCATCAACATGCGATCTGGCTTTAGTTTTGAATACTGCTGACCACTTATCTTTATCTCTTTTGATATTTGGATATGAAGTATAATAAACTTGTTCCACTTGATACGCCAACACAAATGAATCGTATTTCGGAAATTTTCTGCTTCGATTAACATCCACAAGTTTATAATCCTTATGCATTTGCATTCCTTTTTCAGAATTATTTATCCAATCACATTTGAATAAAATAACATTATATGTGCTTTTTTCGCCTGTATACGACAATTCAACAACTTCATTGAGTGTTCCATAGTAGTCAGCTCCCTCAGTCGAATTTACACATACTCCATTATTAATTGTAGATTTTTCCAAATCTAACCTACCTTTGAAAGTGCGAAATTTGTATCCATTAATGAAATAACATTTCCATGTTCGCACCCTTTTCGAAGGACCTTGTGCTAAGGCAATTAGAACTGGATCTTTTAAGTTGTTTACCTATCATTGTTAAATTATTATCAAATTATAATACTTTCAGGTATAATAATAATAAATAAAAAAGAGTAATCTGGTGTTAGTATGTAGTATGTGCTTACTTGACCTCTAAACCATTGGGGAAATCTTGTGTCAAATTTATTCCAAATATCCTCGGCTGTGAAAAATTGGGGATATTTTGTTTTGATATAATTTTCAAACATCCTATATTCATTATAAATAATGTCGAACTAAGTAATAGTTTTTACATGTTATAATTTTTAATAATTAAAGTTCCAAAGATCGATTTTTTACTTACACTTCGTTATGCTTCAATTAATCTAAATCACAGTTAGATAAAACATATAATTATGCACGTTCATATTCGTTGTCTTCTAAAAATCTTTCACGACACTTTCCAGAACTAATACCCCCGTGATCTTGAAAAACCTCGGTATGATAGAATACGTAGGCTCTTTCAAGCCTACGTCGAGATTCTTGGCTTTTGTGTCAACGTTCTCTTCAAAATAAAAGGAACAGAAATTGTAAATTTCTTCAAGCAAATACGCGTTGCATATAGAACCTTCAACACTCGCTTTATTTCCAATCTTTTTTTTCAAATGATTTAAGAACCTATAAAAAAGTTGGTTAAGATCGAATGAAATTAAAGTAAGTAATTAAATTGTATAATTGTGGAATTAATTACCTCTCAAAAGGATACATCCACCTATATTGCACTGGACCACCCATTTTCAGTTCATACGGCAAATGAATTGGTAAATACTCCATTGAGTTAAAAAAAGAAGGTGGAAATATCTTCTCTAGCTTGCAAATGATTTCGGCAATGTTGTTCTCGAGATTAGTCATTTACTCAACTTGTATCGATGAAGTACACAAATCTCTGAAAAATTGGCTAATCTCAGTTATTGCATTCCACTCATTCTTCGGGAGAAGGTGCCTTAAAGCCACTGGAAGTAAACGCTCCATAAACACGTGGCAATCATGACTTTTCAATCCATGTAGTTTCAACTCGTGTTTATCAACACATCTACTCAGATCTGAAGCATAACCGTCCGGAAATCTCAAATTGGATATCCAATCACACAACACCTTCTTTTGTTCTCTATTCAAAATAAATGAATCCATTTTTTGCTGTTTAGAACAAACTGTCAACATGTTCTCTTGTGCCTGTGGGGTAAACTTTGTCTTATTTTTCACATCCATCACCGTGTGAATCAGTTGCTCGAAAAAAGGTTTTCTCGATATGCATTACATCAAGGTTATGACGAATTAATAGTGTTCTCCAATAAGGAATCTCCCAAAAAATGCTTTGTTTCCACCACCCGATTTGAGAAACTTTTCAACGAGTCCAATTCAGCTTTACTTGCATCCACAATTTTGGGCAAATGCTTCACACAATCCCACACTTCTTCACTCGTTAATCTCGTAGCAGCAAAATCTTTCTCTACCCGTCCTTTTCGAAAATTCACTTTATCTTTGCGGAAAACATGACCAGGTTGTAAAAACTGTCTATGACAATCAAACCAACTCCATTTTCTACTTTTATAAAGCCAAAATGACTTAGTCTCCTTCTCCATACAATATGGACACGCATGTTCACCAGCAGTTGACCAACCCGATAACATGCGGTAAGCAGGAAAGTCATTGATAGTCCATAATAGTACGACTCTAAGATGAAAGTTCTGCTTTCTAGAGACGTCGTATGTGTACAACCCTGTCTCCCACAACTGCTTCAACTCGCGAATTAACGGTTGTAAATAAACGTCAAGGTGTTTTTTGGGACTCGACGGACCGGGTACAAGTAATGATAGAAACATAAACTGTCTTTTCATACATAGCCAGGGTGGTAAATTATATGGAGTGAGCATTACCTGCCAGCAGGTGTACGACTTTCCGTATTGACCGAAAGGTGCGAAACCATCGGTACAAAGACCAAGTCGAACATTTCGAGGCTCACTTGCAAAAGAAGGATGAAGGCGATCAAAATGTTTCCAAGCCTCGCCGTCACTTGGATGAGACATTATCCCGCTGAGACGTGGATTTTCATGATGCGATCGCATCTCTGCCGCAATTAGTTTTGTGGCATAAAGTCGTTTCAAACGCGGTCCTATTGGGAAATAAGTTCAGATATTTTTCCCAACCCTTTTGCCATTTGCATTCTTTTGTTTTTTATATCGATCTCTACCCCATTTTCTACACTTATCGAGAAGACTATCATCCTCCCAAAACAACATACATCCTTGACAACACCAAAATGTGTTGTGTTTAGTAGTGTTTATTAGGTCCGCTTAATGTAGTTTTTACGGGTCGTTAGCATCGTTTTATGCTAACCTTAGTCCTTGTAATTATGTTTTTATTTGGTATTTTTAAGTCAAGTTTTAGAGTCAAGCCCGGAAGTCAACTAAAGTCAAAGTCAAACCCGAGACTCGAGACCAAATCCGACAATTGGAGTGGGCTAGGAGCAAATTATCAATGCAAGAAAAGCAAGTCCAAAGGGTCAATGCAAGTCAAGGCAAGACTAGCATTCAAAGGGGTCAACGAAAGTCAAGGCGAGCAACCAAGAGTAAAAACTGGCAGTGGAACGCTGCCAGCGCACCTGAACGCTGCCGCCGTCCCACGACGCTGCCAGCGTCCGTGGGCGCTGCCAGCGTCCTGGCCTGGGACACGTGTTTCTTCATTTTTCGTCTTGTCATTTTGAGGCCCATTTTTTGAAGGCCCTAGGTTTCGGAGCCAAGGGTATAAAAGGACCAGATTGTAGAGAGAGAAAAACATTCCACAATTCCATAACATTCCACAACACAACACAAAACACATTGAGAATTCTCTTATTTTTGGTTCTTCATTTTGGCTTGTAACTTTGAGTTGAACTTTATTTTTGGGTTGTAATTCTTGATTATGGGTAGCTAATCTTCTATTTCTTAGTGTAATTGGAACAAGTTTTCGTCTTTTAGCATTGTAAGACTCTTTGAACCTCTTCTTCTTTAGTTAATACCATTTTCTCATGTTTATTTTCCATTGTTGAATGAAATATTGTTGAGACTAACCATTTTAGCAAGTTGTTTGTTTAACTAGTGCTTTGTCTAGATAATTTTGGTTAATTTATCTTGATATTGTTGAAGCAACCTTGAAAGATTGCAACTTTGGTTTAAAGTTGGAATCTTTTGAGTGGAATTTGATTTATTGTGTGGTTAGAACATGGTTTAGTATTTTATTACATGATTCTAGCTTGTTTCTTTGGTTTTGTTCATAAAGCTTGCATCTTTGATTTGGGCTCATGTTTTAGTGGGTGCAAATTGAGTTGTAAAGGGTCATCCTTGGTTGAGTTAATCCTTGTTGACTAATTTCTTAGAAACTTGTATTAGATAACTAGAGAAGAGAGGAAAGGAAGAGTTTTTACTTTGCTAATTGTTGGGAACTTGGAAAAATTACACTAAGTTAGTTTCTCTATATTTGAATATTTGAGTTTTAAGTACTTGTTGGTTATTTTAGGCTTGTTAATCAATTTCTCATGTCAAACTTTCTCCATATGTGTTATCCTACATGTTTTTGTCATTGTTAATATCATAGTTTGTAATTACTTTAAGTTTGTGTCTTAATTAGTGTCTTAATTGGTGATTAGAGTAATTAGTTAGTAATTAGTTTTGTTAATTGGTTTTTAGCAAGAGTCTAGATTAGTTAATTTAGTTAATACCGCCTTCTCTTGGGTTCGACCCTATTCTTACCATTTACTACCTTTATTTAAGATAGTTTGTGTTTGTTTAGGAGATATAAATTGTTATTTGACTGTAGCTAATTAGCGGAATTAACGACACGTGAATTAAGCTCGTCAATCCTTCTTCACACGCATCTATCTTTTCATAAGGGAGTTGAAGAGCTTTAAGAATATTTTTGGTTTCATAGAAGTTACGCGTCATAACATGATTTTCAGGAATAATGTCCACTATAAATGACGCGATACCATCTACACATTTGTGGGGTAGATTATATTCACATTTCAAAGTTACCAACCGTGAAGCTGACTGCAACAAAGAGAGACGACTGCCCTCATATACCGGTTTATTGGCATGCTCCAACATTTTGAAAAATGCTATTACATTAGGATTTGGAGATTCATCAACCACTTCGGCGTCAACATTTTCCATTCTAATTTGATTAATGTTGTCGCGCAACGCATCCTCCACCATATCCCTATAAGGATTGTCAGACCTCTCCTCAACGAGAAAATTCTCACCATGGCACACCCAATCATAATAGTCATCGCAAAAGCCCCAAAGCCCTAGGTGTTTTCGTACTTCTTGTTCGGCTAAAATTTTTTCTATTTCTACACTTTACACAGGGGCACCTAATTTCTTTACATCTAGCGTAATCTTCTTGTTTCTTAACATAATTAATGAATTCATTAACGCCCATTACAAACTCGTGCCTTAATTTTTTTTTTAAAATCCAATCGTTCATACATCCACGCCCGTTGTACTCTTACACGTTTATAATTATTATGATCAACTTAACTAACTATTCAAAACAATAACAACAAGAACTAAAAGTGTACTAATAGCAACAACAACCACAATAACTAATAATACACAACAACAACAACAACAACAACAACAACAACAACAACAACAACAACAACAACAACAACAACAACAACAACCTCCAACAACAACCTCCACAACAACAACAACATCAACAACAACAACAACAATCCAACCTTCAACCTTCAACAACAACAACAACCACAACTATCTAACATTTTCAACCTGAAAAAAAAAACAATATTTCGAGCTCATGGGGTCCTTATCTTTCCAACTTAAACCCGTCTTTGAATCTTTCATACCATTAGTAAATACTAATCATTTAATTAATTGTTATGAGACGAAAATTCGGCAACAGTTCCCTACAGTTCTCCAAATACACAATGTTGAATGACTTGTCACTCTACATATGTATTCAGAGAATATTAAAGGAACTGTCAATCAAAATTAATTGTCAAATAACAATTAAAAAAATAATTAGTATTTACCACCTAAATGACATGAAAGATTCAAAGTCAGTCCCAAAACGGGGACTATTCAAGAATTACGTATAATTCTTGAACGGGTACTAGGTCTATCATATATGAACAACACAATTAATCAATAATAATGCAAACTTAAGCATAAAAATAAACACAATTTGCCTTAACAATAATGTTAACAATCACAATTAAACATAAATTATATTTTTATCATAAAACTATACTAACATAAACTATACTAATTATAGTATCATAAACTATACTAAATATACTATACTAACATAAACTATACTAATTATACACTACTAACACGGGGAGAGAGAGAGAGTTGTTGTGGGATATATAGAGGAATGGACGATTTGGGTGAGATATATTAAACGAAACACGGGGAGAGAGAGAGAGAGAGTTGTTGTGTGATATATTAAAAAAATCCTGCGACGGATTTTCCGTCGCAAACCCGTCGCAGTATCTATGCCACCTGTCCTTTTCCAAAGCCAACCCAGAGTCATTGTTTTTGGCGTGCGACGGAATTTCCATCGCAATTCCGTCGCAAGGTAAATGTCACCTGTCCCTTTTCAGTTAGAATATATAAGTCAATATCTTGACCTTGCGATGGAATTTCCGTCGCAGAAGTGCAATTTTGCGACGGACAGCGACGGAATGTCCGTCGCAGACTTTCCCGTCATGTGAAATTTGTAGGCGCCATGACTGAAAACTCTGCTACGGAATTTCCCTCGCAAGTTTGTCGCAAGTTTGAATTTCCGTCGCAGGATCCGTCGCAAAGTGTGATCATAAGAGAGCACTTGAGAGGTTCTAATAATCATTGCATAACAAGAGAGAATGGTTTCCTCGAATTATCGAAGAGCCATGTTTATGCATGAAGTTAAGTAGGAGCTAGATCCATCATGTGTGGACATGAAGTTAAGTGGGAGCTAGATCTATCATGTTTGGACATAAAGGTTAGTGGGAGCTGAGTTATCATGTATGGACATGAAGATTAGTGGGAGCACAATATCTTCCATGTCTTGTATGTATGAGACATATTAATCATTAGGAATGATGTACAAACATTGCCTTCCGTGGATGAGTGTTTAGGAAATCATTTCTAGATGAAAGACTTGGAAGAAGCATATCGCATCTAAGGCAAAATATCTTCCATCTCTTATATGTAGGAGACATGTCAGACATATCAATCATTAGGGAATGATTTATTGACATTGTCTTCCTTGAAGGAGTATTTTGGAAATCATTTCTAGATGAAAGACTTGGAGTAGGTATCCAAAATCAATAGTGATAGATGAGAAAGGATACACATGATTGCTAATGTTTCCGCCATTAGGCCAATCGTATATGCCAAGATATGCACATACCTTGATGAGTTGTATGCTTAGAGCATGACAAGTCAATAACAAATCAATCCATATGAGAGTCATTGGATAGCCTTCAAGAATATTCATGAGTTTCTTGAGGAGAACTATGAGTTCATTCTTGTGTTTGGTAATGATAACTTAGTTACGTGTTAAAGGTTACACAAACCCAAGTTTCCAAACCTATAAGGATCTGACAGAATCCTAGGCTAACTTTTGTTATACTAAAAGCGAATAGATAAAATGCATGATTGAAGTGTCAATCATTGAAGATTCTACAAATAGAGTCTTAGTACATAGTGATGATGAAAAGGTGGATCATAAGGATCTAATAATATACCTTTTCACCAACATACCTATCATGTAGTTATTACGATAACAAGTGGAAACATCTTTCAAGTAAAAGAGCCCAACACTAGATAGAGATCTAGTGATGTAGTTAGATAAATTCATGTTATTAGAAATAACGATGAATGGAAAGAAAAGGCAATTCATAAAGTTGGAATAAATGGATTCATGGTATATCCATATCAAGCTTTTATTGCATTTAGACAAGATGGCCATGAAGTGTCATGAAACTTGTACACTTTAGATTATAAGATATGAAGCAATAACGTTGATTGTTTATATATGATAATCACATTTATCGTTTGAGTTTCTAAAACTCATTTTTTGTGCTTTGTTATATCCAAATAGGTTGTAGTTATAACTTTGAACCCTATTAAAGTGAACTGGATTAACCTAGCCTTGGCCCCTAATTGCTTACATGAGGTGACGTCTCGAAGTGACTGAAGTGTTATACGATTGATAGAAAGTTCAAGTGCCATAGGGTCATAAGGGATGACTAGTCGATCACATAGACAGACTGTATGGGACACTCTGTCGGGCAGTAACCGTTTATAGAGTTCTGAAAATTCATAAAGCCTGGTCGTGGCGAGAGCTACTATAGTATTCTTTTTTAGTCAATTCTTTAGACTAGAGACTATTCACCCAAGTCGACATAGACTTTGATTTTTACCCCAAGCCATTCTGTAAAAAGGGGTGAATGGGCAATTTTTGGGTCATAAAGAATTGTGAGTGTACAAAGAGAATAGTGCGATAGGAATTGTCCAACCCCTTGTCAGGGTTACCCAATATCTCAAGGCCACTCGAGGAGTAGTGAACTGGAAATGCGTGGTCAAGCTTGGAAGGTATCTACGGTAGATAATTCCGGTTAGTCAGTTACTCTAGAGATCGACGAAACCACTCAAGATATGATCACATGCAAGTACGACCTGCAAGACACCTTGCACTGAGTGGGAGATTGTAATAGGACAAGAGAATTGGTGACACACACTTGTTTAGGAGGTATGTTCGGTTACGGGAGCGTAACCTTGTCCTTTAAGGGGGGGGGGGGGGGGGGGGGGGGGGGAAGGAGATAATTGCATTACGTTTATGATAATAATTAGTGGCTTTTGGTGTCTTTTGGTGGATAGTGGTATCACATGTTTTGGTATGTTATTAAGTTATTGTTAATTTTATTGTCAGTATGCAATATATGTTATGCGTTGTTGTGTCTTATGCTATTTGTTGGTAGGAGTTGTTTGTTTGGTAGGAGTATGAGTTGTGAATTTCGAGGACGAAATTCGTTCTTAAGGAGCGAAGACTATAATACTCCGTATTTATGAGTACTAGGCACTTGGTCGAGTAAAGCTTACACGACCGAGTGGATTGTGTACTCGGCTTAGTAGAGGGTAATCAGCCGAGTAGGGTTGGTATGTCAGTTGAACAGTATTTTGTTCTGTGACACTCGGCCGAGTGTGTTGAACACTCGACCGAGTGAGTTGCACTCGACCGAGTACACCGATCTGCGATAATATTTCGAACGGTTTGATTAAGGATTAATAAGAAAGATTAAAACATAATTTCACTTTACGCTTCTTTATCAAAACCATAACCTCTTTAAAACTACCTCAAAACTTCTAAGATCATCCTTAATCATTCCAAGACGGATCTATTGCTTTAATCTTGTTGATTCCAATCGGTAAGTGAATGTCTACATGGTTATTGTTATTGTTTGTATTGGGTTACGTAACATTAATTGAATTAGGGGGAAAAGGGAAAAGGGTTAATATTAATCATATGATTACTAAATGTTTAGGTGAATGATTCGTAGAAGAGGACTTTTGATTTCCTTGCTTGCGAGTATTTGCGGATTTACTAAAAGGTAGGGTTTCCCTATTTAGTAATTGTGTATATTAATCATTTTATGATAAGATGAATTGTTATGATATTGTACTTGATTAATTGATTGATGATGATGTTGGCTACTATTGTGATGATGATGGAGTTGAGATTGGAGTTTGGAGTGGTTACTATTTTGGTGGTCCGTCGGGAGACGGATCACACCCCGAGTTCGCCACTCGTAGTTCTCCAACTGCGAGGGGGATGTGCACATTAATGTTCCGGGTGTATGACTGCGGTGAGATGGAATTTCGATGCCTATGGCTGCGGTCTAGGATCAATTGGTGATTTTGCAGATCAGGGTGTAGCATGATGCTGCTAAGGTAACCGCTGCGGTGGCCCTCCGGTTTCTCTTTCTCTATGTGGACTTTGATTGTCTTGTACATTGATCGTTGTATGCCGTTACTGACCTCGTTATTGTCTTACAAAACTGTTGCGATTCATTGGGCAATGGTGAGCAGGTGATCAGCAGGTAATCCGTTGAACTGCGCTGAGATGTTGATCGGGGATCACCACATTCGAGTCATAGCTTCCGGCGAGTCTACTAGAGTCATAAACATTCTATTGCTTTTATTATTATGTTAGTTTGGATTATTGATTCAGACGGTATGCCTTCTGATTTGGGATTATGTATTTGAGTTAAACTATTGGATTTAAATAAAGTATGGTTATTATATTGTGAGTTTTGATATGTACTAACTCGGGTAACCGAAATGGTTGCGTTTCCATGTATTAAGGAGGTATTGTAAGGCTCTTTGGTATATGAGGGTGTTACATATGTAAATTCCATTTTCCACGGCAGGCATAAGGGTGGAGAGTGGAGATAAACTATTTCACTTTCCTACTCCTCTGTTCGATTAGCCAAAATCTAAACTGATTTTACAATTGTTATTACTTGATTATTTTAATATGGTGGTATCAAAATTGGGTACCATCCGGTGGCGCCCTATTATCTTCGTTTAATTTATATTGAATGATAAAATCTTTTATCGATTTTGTTTCGTAATACTCCGTATTAGATAGAAAACATTACATTCAACACTTTTACCCCAAATTAGATTGTTGATTTAGCTTAAATTTTTGGCGCACCTAGTGTGTTGAAATAGAATGACAAAAGAAAAAGCTCAATTATAGAAGTGGTGATTTAGTCGGGAAAATTTAAAAACAATTTATTCATTTAGTAAATAGGGATATTATGTTTGTTTTAAGCAAGACTTATTTGTAATATACTCTCTCTTTCCCAGTCATTTGTTTACCATTTCCATTTCAGGGTGACGATCTCATTCATATGTTTACCTTTCTAAATTGGGGAGGTAATCTATGAGTAATTTGATCACTCATTGGGATTATTGTCCACATGTCATCCACCAAATACCACTACAAATGGTCCCCTATCATTTCTTTAATAACTGTGCCAAAAGTAAAGGTAAACAAATTAGCGGGACGGGGGTAGTTTTTTTGTCATTTAATACCACTTTGGATTGACTTTTTAATAATAAAAGTATATAAGAGGTAAGGTAGTTGTAGTCTTGTAGACTTTGTAGTGAGCTGTTTTGTGAAATATTATGATCTTAAACAAATTCCATGCTCACATGATCTATTTTTCCATCCCATAAATCTCACTTTCCTTCAACAAATATTCTTCCCAATTTCTTTTCTTTCCAAAACACTCGTACATAACATAGGTACACTATTTCATTTCCCTTTTACATTTACATAATTATTGCTAACCACCACCATTTAGGAACACTTTCTAAACATGTGGACTCAAATCTTTGAGTAGTTTGATTAAACACAAACTATGACGAAACTACCAAAAACCTTCAACACTATTATTCCAACACTATCTGTCATCTTTCTCGTCATTTACAATTCTTTTGCTTTAAACCCTGACGGTGTTATACTCACTTCCTTCAAATTCTCCGTCTTAAGTGACCCTTTACGGGTTTTGGACTCTTGGTCACTCTTGGACGACACGCCATGCTCGTGGCGTGGCGTCACTTGTGGGCTTGGTTCGGATTCAGGTCGGGTCATTAGGGTCTCGCTTCCAAGGAGTCAACTCCTTGGAACCATCCCTATAAACTTCGGCCACCTTGACCGCCTTCAAACACTAATTTTGTCGTCAAATTTAATCAATGGTACCTTGCCGGACACTCTATTCAGTGTTTCGACACTGCGAGTCCTAGACCTCGCTGGAAATTTTATTTCCGGCGAGATCTCCAGTTCAGTTGGAGGACTCGTGAGTTTGTCGGTGCTCAACTTAGCCGACAATGCACTCGCCGGGAATATCCCGACGAATCTCGGAAGCTTACCGAATCTTAGGGCAGTTTCGCTGCGGTGTAATTATATTAGTGGGAATCTTCCGGGTGGGTTCGACCGGGTTCGAATCATGGATTTGTCCTTCAATTTGATCAACGGTTCGTTGCCCGTTAATTTTGGAGGACGGAGTATTATGTTTCTTAATTTGTCTTACAACAGTTTTACAGGAGACATTTCAGCGGAATTTGGTCTAAACATTCCGGTAAATGCAAAGATAGATTTATCCTACAATAATTTCACAGGAGAAATTCCGGACTTTGGTATTTTTCAAAATCAGAAAAACGAGACGTTTGTTGGGAATCCGACTCTTTGTGGGCCGCCTTTAAGCAGCCAATGCAAGGGCTCGGGGCAGCCCATTCCATCTCCCGCTTTCGCCGTCTTTCCCAGAACCATCGCTAGCTCTCCTGATAGTGGTCCGCAAGGTACAAATCAGGAGACTAGGAAAAGCGGGAAAGATCATAGCCTAAAACCACAAACCATCGTTTGTATTGTGGTAGGCGATGTAGGCGGAATTGCCATCCTTTCGTTGCTTCTTTTCTATATCTATAAAAGAAAAACAAGCAATAGTAACACTATTAGTTCCACTACTTCCGCAATCAAAACAACGCGTGTAAATTCATCAAAGCGTCATGAGGTTTTGTTGTCCTCGAGTTCATCTTCCTCCTCAAATACCAAAGGAATTACACGGTGGACGTGTTTAGAAAACGGGAAAAACGACAACGTGGATGAAAGTGACGAGGAAATAGTTATAGCCCCGCCAATTGAGGAGAAGGGGCAATTAGTAATAGTAGACGGGGAGAGTGAGCTTGAGTTAGAGACGCTATTGAAAGCGTCCGCGTACATGTTAGGGACGAGTAGTTCGAGCATAATGTACAAGGCGGTGTTGGAAGACGGAACAGTACTGGCGGTTAGGAGAGTCGGGGAGGGTGGGACCATCGAGAAAATAAAGGAGTTGGACAGCTTTATACGCGGCGTGGCTAAGATGGTGCACCCGAATTTGGTACGGGTTAGAGGGTATTATTGGGCATTGGAGGAGAAGCTTGTGATTTACGAGTATGTTCCTGGTGGAACACTTGCTAATGCACGTTACCGTAAGTTCTCTTTTTCTTCACTTGCTAGATATTTGCGCCTTTCGTTACACTGCTTGCATGCTTTTGTTTTTGTATTACTTACTATTAAAATTGTGTTATTGTATAATCGCTCTATCATTTGCTAAATAATGATTAAGTTGACAAGACAAAGATTCTGAAACAAATGATAGGATCAAGCCATCAAGTATAATCCATATCCATAGGATCTTAAAAGTACATACAGTACATATAATGAATAAAAGTGGGCCGAGTCCACTAAAGACGGACACTGTCGGTCACAAGGTAAAAACGGATACTACCTCTTTTACAATATGCAAGTGGGAGAATAAGTGGGGGGATTCATTTGCCTTTCACTTGCCCTTCCCATTTCTATATTGTAAGAGGAACAATATCCGTTTTCAACGTATAACGAATAGTGCTCGTCTTCAATCATTAGTGTACAGTGTTACCTTACACTTGATTAGAGCTGGCAAAAGGTGACCCGACCCGAAGAACTGACCTGACTTATCCGAAAACCGACCTGATAGAACCCGTAAATTTTCTGAACTGAAACAGACCTGAACCGACCTGAAGGTTAATCGATAAACCGATAGAACCTGAAATGATATGACCCGAACCGACTTGTGACTCGACCCGACCCGACCTGAAACCCGATTCACCCACAAACCCGACCTGACCCAAACCGAACTGAACCGACATGTAACCTGTTTTAACCCGATTAAACTCGACCCGACTCATAGCCAAATAATCTTTTTTAAGAATCTAAATTCCTTTATAGTTTGTTTTTTTTTTTAATAAATTTGATATAAAAAATTATCGCTCATTTTATTTTTCAAAACAAAATGTAATCTTAAAATAAATAGTCAGTTGTAAATTTAGTACGCTATATTCCTAGTTAAACTTATTAATAATTATATTGCAAGTGATATATGTAGAAAATTTTAAATTAACGATTTGTGAGAAAAAGAGTGTTTAGTTTTGGCTCCATTGAAAACAATAAAGGGAAGAAAGAGTTATGAGTTATGACCATACAATCCGACCACGGTTATTAATTATGATCTTAAAATCCAAACCTCAAATACACCATTCTAATAGAGCGTATTCAAAATTAAATACGTAGGATCACCGTCAAGATAATAAATAAAATCTATTTCATAGGTAATTTATTTAGTTCCTTGCCGCCATACTTCATATGTCAAATGTTCAAAACTATGAACTACATAAACAACTGATTAATTTAGACCAAAAACATTATTTTTTGTCCATAATATAGGCGAATCCGACACTGAATAGGCACTCATGTCATATACTTATAGCCGAGGTCGAACAACATAAGTGTTCAATGAAATTATACAATCATTAATAACTTTTATAGTGTTATACTCTTATGTTTTACAAATATCTTTTGTATCGAGTTTCTCTAAACCAATATTATAATTTATAAGTTCAAAAGTGATCTTTTAACATAACGACCCGACCATTGACCCGATTAACTTTCAAATTTAAGACGACAATATAAAATACTCGACCCATCAGTAACCTGAAACCAAACCGGTCTCGACCTGATAAAGCATATTGACCTGATATATCCCGACTCATTGGTCAACCGATCCGAAACTGAACCGACTTGTTGTAGTTATTGACCCGATTAACCTGACCCGTAAGCGACCCAACCCGAACCCGACTCGACCTGAATAAGCAACTTGACCCGACCAAACCCGAGCCCGACATGACCCGAACTGCCTGAACCCGACCCGTAACCAACCTGATTGACCCGATTACCACCACACTTATGCAGATTGCAGAGTAATTTATTGAAGTGGTTAAAATGGGGCCATGGCATACGATTAATATTCAGTGGAGTAGGTGGAACTTTAATTTATTATTCAGGCACATCGTTTCTCCTAAAAAGCAATCACCTTAATAGATTAATAATGCATATATTGTGTTAACTTGCTCTTCTAGGACCCAATATGGCTTAGTCTGCTGGTAAAAACGAAGATATGGTTGATAATAGGTCTTAGATTTGATTCCTCCCGCCATTTACTGTAATGTGATTAAGTGCATTTCGTTAGACAAAAAAACTTGCTTTTCTAGCATTAGTATTCACTCTCACAAATCTTGCCAATTACCCATCATTCATTTTTCACCACCATTACATCGTTTTAAAAGAAAATCCAAACCATCAAAAGAAAAGAGGGAAACCTACTACCCTTCTCTACCCATCTCGATGCATGGCGTGTCTGTGTCCGACACAGACACTACCTACACAACAGTCAGAAATAAGGGTCAACACTTAACAAACAGTGTCTAAATTTTTTATTATATAAGAAATTTGCAATATACCGTGACACAGCCGACATCAACCAATGTTTATCATGAACATGAAACAGTTGATAACGGAAAAAAACCGAGTTTATGCATAGTCCAATTTAAAATCGACAATGGTTCCTTTTCAAGTCTCACCTCTTGGGAACTAAAAGCAAGTTGCAATTTAGAGTTTATATAAGTGGAGTCGTTAAATTGTGGATATTTTTAAAGTTTGGTCACTTCCTAGACATCGACGACACTTCAACTTAAATCAATATAGATACTACCATATAAATTAATTTAAAGACGACTTTTCATGATGAACCATGCTTATGTTTTGCATACATGACTTGTTTTTTTACATGTTGGAATATGAGTTATTATTATAACCGTTATGTTTTAAATTTTTAGCATCACTACATCCTTTGAAAATTTATTTAAAGTTTAATAATTTTTTACAAAAGCAAAGTTGATTTAAATAAGTATATGTTGAGTATGTGCTATTTTTGATCTTACTAGGGTATAATTGGCTAAATTAAAAAAACAGTATCACGTGTCCTGTATTTCATCGGATATCATGTCACATGTCAGTTTTGTATTTGTGTCCATATCCACCACCACCTCAACTGCACTAGAGGGCGGACCAAAGCAAGTCAACTACTTCCTCTGTCTTGATCAATTGTTGTTCTTTTATTTTGGCACAAAGACACCAAGGAAAGAGTGGGGGATCACTTGTAATTTCACTTAATTAGTAGATGGCAAGTGGACAATAGTTTCATTGGGAGATCAAACTACTCATAGGAAACCTTCATAATATAGAAATGACAACAATTAACTGAGACACCCTAAAAAGCAATAGGACAACAATTGACCGGGACGGAGGAAATATATATTATTTGGTTAAATGATTTCTATATGGACACCAGCAAGATACAAATAAAAAGTTATGATTATCAATGGCGTTTTTTCCCTAAACGATTTTCCAGAAATGTATAATAAATTATTCATCAAATACATTTACAAACTTATTAGGTCGTGATGGTGGCTACAATATAATGTTTTGAGTTAGAATGTGTTTTAGCATCAACAGGCTACACTTACCAACTACCATGAGCCGAGGAGTGTAGAGGTCGATTCAGATCTGTCACATTGTCTACCACTGTGGCTCAACTGCTATCACGTAATAAGTTGATTATGCATGAACAATATGTAGGCATGTAGCTGAAGCACGTAAATTAATTCCTCTATTCCAGTGAATTATTTACGTTTGCTTTATTTTATGAGAAAAAAATAAAATAAATTTAAACTATTAACTAGGACGGAATAGTAGTTGGTAAATGAAAATTTCCCACAACTTTTAAGTAGAGAAACAAAGTGCTTTAAATTGCTCATTTGTACAGTTGTACACTAGTAAGTAGTAGTGTGAATGAAGAGCAACACATACACGTGCATCGACAAGTGAGAACTGAGAAGAAGAGATAAATAAGGAAGTAGTCCTTGGCCAGAATACATACAAATATACAATCACTGAATCACATGCATAGTACACCAACTATATATTATTTTGGTGTTTTTTACATTCTTAGAGATACTTTTGTTGAGAGTCCATCCATAAACAAAAATAATGCTTTAAAATCGATCCTCCTTGCACCTTGGTTTGACTTTAATACCAACTATGCACCAACTTGAACTGATCCTGTCGCAGAATCTATGTTTCAGACTTTCAGCCATGAGAATTTACATTTGTTAAGGCACTTGAAGACTTGGACTTGACTTGAATACCATCATATATTTGTCTACTTGACAATTTCCTCTTAATTCTATTAGGACTTCTACATTATCTTGGGTAATCAAAGTATATTTTATACGGAAGCGTAATAAAAAATAATATTTTATAAGAGTAAGATGATAATAATAAATTGCACTTTTACAATAATTTTATTATCTCTTAATAAAATTGAAAACACACCAATTATAACAGTTGGTCTTGCTTCAGACGGATCATTTTGGTCTGAAACAATAAGACGAAATTTTGTAACCAATTTACAGTTAAATATAACCACTATTGAAAACAAGTTTATATCAGCTGTGGCTACATTTTATCAAAAAGTGGCAACATAACCCCTCTTATTTTTCAGACGGAAATGGTCCATCTGAAATAAGAATTTGCGCAATTATAAATAAACACACTCTCTCTTATCTCACAAATATTTCTACGGACTAACTAAAGCTTACAAACTCCTTTGATTGTTTGCTTTGTTTGTGTGTTGAGTACATTTCTCAGACGATTGCCTAGCTATTTATACTACACCAATACACTATTTCACACTATTGATATAATGGTTTTTACACTACACTAGGAAAAAGTGTACAAAACATGTGTAAAATAAGCAAGGTAGATTAATAACATTTTACTTCTTACTTTGACTTCTCTGCCACAATTTGTTCTTACTCCAACATAACTTTGGTGAATTTTGGACGGTGTAGTACTGTATAGTAGGAGTTGTATAGTTTAACACTCCCCCTCAACGACTACTCTCATATTAGAGCTAATCGAGGAATCATACCCAGTTGCATTCAAAAATTCTCAAAATTTGGTCCACCCAAACCTTTGGTAAATATATCTGCGGCTTGATCATCGGTCTTGATGTAGCCAAGATGAATCTCACCTCTTAGTACCTTCTCTCGTACAAAATGATAATGTACTTCAACATGCTTTGTCCTAGCATGAAAAACTGGATTTTCTACTAATCTCATTGCTGACATGTTGTCACAATAGACCTTCACTCCAGAATCAACTGGTTGATATAGATCCTTCAAGAGTTGTGTTAGCCATACACACTCTTGTGCTTCCATCGCAGCTGCTTTATACTTTGCCTCTGTACTCGGCAATGATACAGTATGTTGCCTCTTACTACACCACGAAACAACACCCGAACCAAGACTGAACATATAACCTGTAGTTTATCGACGTATGTCATGATCACCGGCATAATCAGCATCACAATACCCACCCGTGAATTTCAGACAATTCACCACTTGGGTACAATATTCCATAGTCAACAGTTCCCTTAATATACCATAATATACGTCGTATTGCTTCCAAATGAGACTTATTTGGATTTTGCATGAAACCACTCACCACACTTACCGCTTAAGCGACATTAGGTCGAGTCAATATGAGATATATAAGACTTTTCACGAGTTGTCTATAAATCGTCACATCCTCCAGATCTTTTCCCCCGGTAGAACATAGTCTGGCATTCATCTCTGTTGAAGTTGACACTGGTTTGCAATCGAGCATTCTGTACTTCTCCAAAATATCCTGGGCGTATTTCTGTTGACAAAGAAATATCCCACCCTTGGTTCTTTCTACCTCTAAACCAAGAAAGTGCTTTAGCTCTCCAAGCTCTTTCATATGAAACTGTATTGAGAGATTTGATCTTATTTGATTAATCTCTCTTTCATCATCTCCGGTGATTATAAGATCATCAACATAAACGAGAACCACTGACAACTTTCCATCTTGAGCTTTCACAAACAAGCTCGAATCTGCAGGAGCAACTGATTAACCACTTTGCAATAAGAATTCATCTATCTTACCATACCATGCTTGTGCCGCTTGCTTCAATCCATAAAGAGCTTTCTTCAACTTACAAACATAATGTTGATCAGAACTCTCAAACCCTTTTGGTTGATCCATGTATATGTCCCTATCAAGCTCGTTATGAAGAAATGCATTTTTCACGTCCATCTGCCACAATTTCCATTGGTTACTAGTTGCAAGTGCTAGTAAAACACGTACCGTGGTAATCTTCGCACCCGGACTAAATATTTCATCATAATCTAGCCCATATTGCTGAGAGAATATTCGAGCTACGAGTCCTGCTTTGTACCTTTCAATAGAACTATCTGGCTTGGTCTTCACTTTGTACACCCACTTGCATGAAATGGGTTTAACATCACTTGGCTTTGGCACTAACTCCCAAGTTTCATTTTGATGGAGTGCTTGGATTTCCTCTTTCATAGGCTTCATCCAATCTTTGCTACGAGTGGCCTCATCGTAAGTAGTTGGCTCTTTCACGGTGTCCTCCACCATTGTTACAGTTTCATACTTAGGATTTGACTTATGTGGTCGGCTAGTTCTCCTCACCAGTTGTTGAATTTTTTTATCCTGAGTAAGGACATCTTCAATCTGCTAGTCTTACTTCTTCAGGAGTTCGGTGGTGTACTCCTGTTCTCCAAGGACTTTTCTCTTTTGCTGGTGAAGGTTGAGATTCTTCACCGTCGGATTCACCATCACTTTGACTAGACTGGTCATGTTAATCATCCATCTTATCCTTGAAATTTTCCTTTATCTCCTTTGAGTCTGACAGTAAAACGGCTTGTGGTGACCACCACAATGATGCTTAATCAAACACCACATTTCTTGACACATGATACTTGTCAGTAGTTGGATCACAACATTTCAAACCTTTCCTTTTATCATCGTACCCAAGAAAGATACAACGGATCACCTTTTTGTCAAACTTGGTACGAAGATGATCTGGAACAAAGACATAACACACACACCTAAAAACTCGGAAGTGACTTACAACAGGTTTTAGCTTCCACAACTTCTCAAATTGAGAGACGTATTTTAGTCTTGCTTGTGGTAGCCTATTTATCAGATGTGTAGCTCTCTTCATGCATTCAGCCCAGTAACGCGGAGGTACATTCTTAGCATGTACCATACTTCTGCATATCTTGGCAAGATGTCGATTCTTCCTCTCTGCTACTCCATTCTGTTGTGGAGTGTTTGGACACGTCAACTAACGTTTGATCTTGAAATCTTGTAGATATCGTGTGAATTATTTGGATGTGAACTCATCCCCATTGTCTGTACGTAGACACTTAATCTTGCTACCAATTTCTTTTTCCATTTTTTTTTGAAAGTTTTGAACTTGTCAAAAGCTTCTGATTTTTCCTTTAAAAAATTAACCCATACATATCTTGAAAAATCATCAATGAAAGTGATCATGTAATGATAACCACTAACTCATGGTTGCTTCACCGGACCAAATAGGTTAGAGTGAATAAGCTCCAGAAGTGCCTTCGCCTTGAACTTTGACTCCTCATATGGCAACTGGTGTGCTTTGCCAAATTGACACCCAGCACAATTTACATCTTCCTTCATATCTAGTTGAGGAAGACCACTGAGCATTGATTTACTCATCACGACTTTACGCTTTGTGTAGCTTACATGCCCCAAGCGTGCATGCCATAAATCAGCCGTCTCATTTTTCCTAGCTTTGCCTACATATGCCGTTTGAGCAGACATACGTAAACTGATTCCAAATGTCGCCCTTCCATGATAGGAGATGAATTTCTCTCCAAATTTGGATACACTTTCACATCATTAGGCCCAAACACAACATGGCTTCCCGGAGCGCTAGTTGTGACACCGATATTAAATTTTTCGTCATACCTGATACATGATAGACATTATCAAGATGAACTTGCTTGTTACTATATCTTGGGATAACCATGACCTTGCCAATATGAGTGATTGGCAACTTTGAGTTGTTTGCAATCACAAAAACTCGTCCACGCTTGTACTCAGACATGTTTAGAAACTCTCTTTGTCTCCTGGCATGTGAATTAAGCAGCCCGAATCAATTATCCAATCATCTTTAAAACTGATTAGCTTGTCACTTTTCGCGACTAGTGCCATTGATTTCTGAACCGTCGAATACTTGCTTGAACCTTTTTGTTCATCTGCATATGAAGTTTGAACATCCCATTCAACTTCATTATTCTCGTGCTCTTTTGATGTTGCGACATTTCCTTCTGCAGGTTTTGACCAACAATCTCGAGCATAGTGTCCTTTTTTCCCACAATTATATCGAACAAAATCTTGTTGCCTTTGACCTCTTTGTTGGCTTGATTGTGGATTTTGACGAGCTCCCCCTCGTTGGAAGCCTCCTCTTCCCTGGCCTCTTTTGAATACCCCCGGCTTTCTGATTAAACTACCTTGAGAACCCGATCCAAAATTTCTCTTGTCACCTCCTTGGTATGACATTTTATTACCAAAGAGAGCCTTTCCTCATCCTTGAAGGATGCTCCAGGCATTTGTTTATCTAGAGCTTCTTGGTTGGCGAACATATTTTCAAACTCAATAAGTGTTGGTTGTGTAGCCCAACCTCGAATTGCTGCAACAAGAGTACTGAATCCTGGCCTTAAACCGAAGATAATAATTCTTCGCATCCTGTTATCCGTGATTGGATTTTCAGGATCCAACTTTGTGGTTTGCTCACACAAAGGTTTGACTTTGGTAAACCATTGGTTTACCGACATGGTATTTTGTCAAACGACATTAGCTCATTCTCGAGCAACTAGAGTTGAGAATCATTCTTCTTTGAGAATAACTCTTTCAAAGTATCCCATGCCTCCTTTGGT
The DNA here is from genome assembly GCA_022085475.1 of Heliosperma pusillum. Taxonomy (NCBI): domain Eukaryota; kingdom Viridiplantae; phylum Streptophyta; class Magnoliopsida; order Caryophyllales; family Caryophyllaceae; genus Heliosperma; species Heliosperma pusillum. Next base: position 22,700 of record JAIUZE010074553.1, on the reverse strand, counting down.
GTTTCCGCATCCTTGATGCGATACAGCATATCGTCCTCGACGGTTGCTGTTAACACGTACATAGCCTTCCCGGCTTTGACCTTCCACTTCTTCATGTCTTCTCCTCGAGCTGGTTTGACGGTTTCACCACCGCCAATGATGCTCCAAAGATCTTGTCCCAACAGATAGAATTGCATACGTGTGCTCCACGTACTGTAATTTCCACTGCTTAACTTCTTAATACCACTAGTTGAAAAGTTGATATCTCCCATGGTGACTCGACGACGCCCAGCTCAATCAAGTAAGCTTGATCCCTGACCAATTTCCTTCACAGCCCCGGAGTGTGCACTCTAAAATAATATTGATCGCGGATTAATATTTGGACAAGATATATAACACTCCGCCTTACTGGCTCTGATACCAAATGTTGGGTAATCATAGTGTATTTTATACGGAAGCGTAATGAAATGACTAGACCCAGACTCACTAAAGCTTATCTCACAAATATTTCTACGGACTCACTAAAGCTTACAAACTCTTTTGATTGTTTGTTTTGTTTGGGTGTTCAGTACATTTCTCAGACGATTGCCTAGCTATTTATACTACACCAATACACTATTTCACACTATTGAAATAATAGCTTTTACACTACACTAGGAAAAAGTTTACAAAACATGTGTAAAATAAGCAAGGTAGATGAATAGCAATTTACTTCTTACTTTGACTTCTCTGTCACAATTTATTCTTACTCCAACATAACTTTGTTAAATGTTGGACGGTGTAAGTATTGTATAGTAGGAGTTTTATAGTTTAACACATTATATACTCCCTCCGTCACTGGTGAATGGGATCATTCAGGTTGGGTTCGGACCGGGTCTAGTCATTTTCTTTTTTCAGGTCAATAATCTATTAGGGCGGGTCACTTTTGAGTCCGGTCATTTCGAGTCAGGTTGTTCTGATTTGCTTCTGGTCAGATTTTGCCTTCACTAAAATCATTTAGGTTTATTGGCTATTTCGGATCACTTCAAGTCGAGTACCTTCGAGTCTGATCACTTGGGATCTATCAGATCAAGTTTGGGTTACAATTTTCGGGTTGGGTCAGCTTTGCCATGTGTAATCGTATGCAGCCCTCATGCCTAATCACTAAACGGACATTACATATGTATATACTGAGTAACATTTATAAATGTGTCAATGGTCTTAATATTGATTGTTAATAAACAGGAAAAGCAGGATCTTCACCGTGCCACATACCATGGGAGGTTCGACTACGGATAGCTAAAGGAATAGCTCGTGGACTAAGTTACATTCATGAGAAAAAGCATGTACATGGAAACTTGAAGTCCAATAATGTACTCTTGGACTTGAACATGGAGCCCAAAATTGCTGATTTTGGGATTGATAAGCTGACCACTGGTAAATATGGATATGTACCTGGTGGTTCAAGCCGTCATTTCAGTAGCATGAGGTCCACAGGTTCAAGAGACAGCTACCAAAACAACTCGGCCGGGGCTACCCCGAGCCCAAGTCCAAGCTCAATCGGGTGTGTTTCCCCATACCACCCACCCGAATCATTACGAAGTCTAAAGCCGAATGCAAAATGGGATGTGTACTCTTTTGGGGTTTTACTATTAGAACTTATTACCGGAAAAATTATAATATCATCAGACGAACTTGGCCCGCCTGTATTGGCGGGATTGGCGGTCGGGTTAGATGATAAAACCCGGGTGCTCCGAATGGCGGACACAGCTATCCGGGCTGACTTGGAAGGTAAAGAGGAGGATTTGTTGACTTGCTTGAAGTTAGGATATAATTGTGTTTCACATGCTCCACAAAAGAGACCCTCAATGAAGGAAGTTGTTCACGTTCTAGAAAAGGTGTATGTATCTTCGATAGCATCATCGCCATCATCATCATCATCATACCGTTATGGTCTCTAAGTATTGATTACAACTAACCCTTATTCGCTTACTAAAGTGTTGTAGATTGAGAGGAAAATGGAAAAGCACAGAGTTGTATGTATGAATGTATTTTCCTAGTTTTCTGTATTTATTTTCCCTCTGTTTTCTTTTGGTTGATAATTTAGATGATCCCCTTTCTTTTAATTGAAGTTGTTTGTTTGTATTGTTAACTGTTACTGTATTCTGTAGCCTTAGCTATCCTCAAATTTGTAGATGTTTTATTTACAATGGTGTCAAAGACTAGAATTCATTGATTCTGGAGCAGGATATAATAAAGCAAAATGACTCATTAAACTAGCTACGTTTTATCGTGTAGTGAACTACGGAGTAGTAAGGACTATATGCTTGAGGCAATTTCCGTTCGGGATAGTCTGAATAAAACCTCTTTTTGCCTTGAATACAAAGGTTTATAGTTGCGTACATTTGACCCCTTACCATATCATGCATTGGCAGGAGCCTATACCATATTGAGGTAATGTTACTGTTGTTGTTGTGGCTAATAATCAACAATTCAACTACTAATCTACTGAAACCTTGTCTTTGACCAGTTGTATGTCACAATAGAATTCAAGTAAATACCTGAAAAACAGATGAAGAATTTTCTACAAGAAAACAATGTAATAGCTAATGGAGGGAATTGTAGGCTGCTACCTGGATTTAAGTTTTGGAATTTTCTTTTATTATTCTAAAATCATTCTCCTACAGTCCGCGGTCTACAAACAGACCCGACTCCTTGTTCTTTAAGACACCACGCACCAATTTTTCAGGCGACGCCACTACATAAACCTTACCAAAGCACATCAGTAAGACAACAGCACTATGACTCAAACACAAAAGGTTGTAAGGTTGTCAAAAATGAGGAAAAATCAAGAAAATTCAAGTGTAGGACTCGAATGTCCGGTATTTCTTAGGTACAGGTTGATCAAGTGACTCTTTAGAGGTCTCAGTAAACACCAAATCAAGTACCCTAGTAGGGCTACTATCCCCTGAATTACAACATTTTCTCTTGTGTCTTTCCTCAGTGCTCGAGATTTCCTGGATGAATTTGCAGCATTCGTCTACTTTGTCCTGTAAAGATTTCAGCATATTACTTCATGTTTGTATTATTGTTATACAAAACAATGAAAACAAACTGATGTTGCATTTTGAGAAAACCAAACCTTGTTAAGTTTTAAGGTGTCAATAAGATGAATTTGATGTTGTGTTGCTTTCCACAATCCAAGTTCTTTCATAGTTTGCATCATTGCTGTTGTGGCTATTACAGATGGATCATGGTGCAAGAACCTTGGATCTGTAGTTCATTGTGACATATTCTTTAGCGACGGAATATATTTTATCAACCGTTTTAAAGGCCACAGAATTTGTCGCTGGTCGAAGCGTGAGTTTTTTCAAGATGAAATATGATGCTTACCAGTAATGGCAGAGAGAATCAGTGTCTGCCATTTGCTTGATATCTCACATTGAACATAGTTCTTCAAATTAAGCTTGCAAATTAAATATCCAAAGTAGGAAAAAGGCGTCACAGCATTCATATTCCATTCAAGAGTGGACAGTATTAACAGCTCCATTCTCTTTATTGTTTTTGCTTCAAATATGTATTTACAGTCCACCTACAACCACCATGTAACCAAATACGAACATAAAACCGCTTCAGTTCCACAATCTTAGTCACTACGTCGAGACTGAATTGATTATTAGTTTCTAATTATCATGGTGACACACATTACTAAAAAAATGGTTGCTCCGCCTCCAACTGTACAAAGCATATACCCGTCATAAATGAGAATTTGTCTAATGTACTGAATATGAAAAAGAAGCTTACTTGGAATTCTAATAGTAGAGGAACATGAACCTCTTCGAACTTAGAAGCCAATGAAAGCGAAGAAACAGCAGCAAGCTGAATCATTAACCATGACCTTTCTCTTTGAGACCCAAGACTCGAAGTAAATTTATCAAAGTAATTAACTGCTAAAACAAGAGTAACCATAGATAGTTTATGGTGTAAACTCACTTTTTTCATCCACTCCAACATTTCTCTCCTAACTACCATTAAGAAATTTTTGTTGCATTCTAAAGCATGCTCACTTATATGGGTCTTTTCCTCCTTACATAGAAGACTAACAAAATGGTATTCTTCTTCCTCAAGAGAGCTAGAATAATCGTCATTGTCATCGTCATCGTCATTGGGATATAGTTCTTCACAATATAAACAATCAAGTAGGAAATTTTGTTGTCTGAGCTCTTGATCTTGTTCTATTTCTAAATTGGTCATTTTGGTCTTGTGAATAAGGCTTGGAAGAGTTGGTATATGAAGTACTATATATATATATGTAAGCAAGAAATTTAAATGTGGGGATGCCATTCAATTTTATCTTTGAAAGAATTACCTCAAAATTGAGTTAAAAAAATTTCAAGAGGGAGATGCCAAAAAGAGTTGAGAAAATTGTCTTATGTGAGAGCATTTTCAAGCTTGTAATTTTCCCCTTTCTTGCATCTTTTCCATTTGTATTCTTGCACTTGGCTTTGAATTTGGCCATAAATATTTAGAGATTAGGTGAGGTGTGTAAGTGTTAGTATAACATGACTTGCTAGCTAGGTATATGTATAATTTAACACATACATACATCTCTAAGGACTACGAGTATTTAAGAATAATTATTATGAATCGTAAATTCAGTTAACTAAGTAAGGCTTTTACTTTTTTTTTTTTTTATGTTAATCATAAGCGTCTCCTACTAACATTTGAAATAATCTCTCTTTCAGTTGCTATTAGTTACTGAAGGTAATGCACAAGAGTTAGGAATTAAACCTCTAACGCTTGTATAAGAACTGTTCACACCAACTAACTTTAGTTTAGTTTTTAAAGTTGGTACAAAGTTCAAATTAATTCTCATCAAGTTTTATCCTTTGTGGCACATGGCTTTGGAGGTCTTATTATGCCTAAAATAGACTACTTGAAAATAAATTCACTTTTATGTCAATTAGCCATGCAGATTTCTAATCGATGGTTGTGAGACTAACCTTGTTAGAATTTCACCCAAATAATGAATGTTAATATAAATAAAACAATCTTAAACAATACAAAGAAATTTTTCAATTTCATAGTCAAAGCTAAAGTTACATTGCAAGATGATATTTAATTTGCCAAAATTTTACAGTCAAATTAAAAGTGGCGAGATGAAATTTGTAAAACTTTGAACATAATATGACGACGGACCTAAACATAAATGCTGAGTTCAAATGTAGATCAAAGTTCACATGTTGGAGTGTACACAAAAATCTACAATGCAATGTAGAAATTCAGGGTAAATGTACAATAAATGAATGCACGAAAGTTGCATGCATATATATGCCCTCTTGTCTTTATAGATTTTGGTCACAACTCTGGAGATTTATCTAGTAATTTCATCGTATGCAGGTATCTCTCTAGAAATTCAGGTACTTCTCCCCTTGGCCTTTCAGAAACAGTTGGGTTACAGTTTTAGTGCTTTTAATAGGACTCTGCTTTTTCACATTCGAATTTTACTCTTTTACATACATATTTTATAATTATACCCTTGTCATTTTTTTCCTCTCTCACTCACTGATTTTTTCCAACGGCAACCCCTCTCCGTCAACCCTTACTCCGATGACTCATACTTCGGCTAACCTCGGTGTCTTCTTGTGTTGGAGTAAGTGTCATCAACAATAGTGCGATCATTTAATTAAATCTCAATAATAAGAATACAAATGGATGATGAATATTATAGTTAATTGGTCAACATAAATCGGTAACGATTGGCTCAATTGAGTTTAACGTTACTGTCGTATGACGGTGGTGATCAGTTGATCTCTTGAGGTCAAACCTAAAGGACAATCCCCTAATCATGTACATTAATTAATTGTATAGCGATACAGATTAATTAATCTTTTAAATTGAACTAAGTTTATATTGTAAGTTTCATAAACTCGATATTAGACATTTCTAATATCATATAATTAATAGTTTACTCTTAAACAATATGGACCTTATGCATGCATAACAAAAGAATAAGTAAAGAACAATTTCTTACATTGATTATGAAAATATGGGCACAATATTTGAACTCCTTTCAAATATTGTTCTTGAGCTAGTAATATGAGGATGATCTTCCAAGTTTCAAAGTAGAAATTCTTCAATTAGTAGCACCCAAGATTACCCTTAATCACTACTAAAAGATACTACACTAGTATATTATTGTAATCTCCCTTAAAATAATCTAATAACCTCTTATTTCTACACTAGTAATGTTACTAGAAAATATGAACTTCAAGTTCTAGAACTTCTTAAGTTTTAGTGAGAAGGTAGAGGAAAAATATAGAGAGATAAGCAATTTGCATGAATGAATAATATGAGATGGTGTGTTGAATAAATAAGAGAAAATTGTCCTCTTTTTTTCTTCACTAGTACCGGCCACATGCCCCATGGTGGGGTGTGTGGTCTCTTTCATTTTGTTCTTCACAAGAAAGGTTGAGTGTATAGGTTTATGTAGTAATGATTTGGTCTAATTCTCATTTAGAACAAAAATTACAAACTCAAATCCTACCCACTAACACCCCAAAACCGGTGCACCCATATTAAATGGGTGTCCATTTTATTTTTGCATTTTGTCATTTGTCACAAGTGTGACATGTGACATGTAGCATGTAATTTAGCTTATAAATGTGCATTTAACCAATTTAAATGCAATTTCATAACAAATAAATTAGACTTAACATTTTAAGTCACATTTTATAATTACATGTAAATAAAATGGGTCATCTCATATTTGGTTAATATAATCTACAAAAATTTGTAATTATAATCAACCAATTTTGCTTATCTTAAATGTTTCATAAACATAATGCATTCTTAATAATATAACAATTAAATTACTAAAATGAATCTTATTTAATCATATTACAATAAGATATAATTCTCACTTACAATATAAACTTAGTTCAATTCAAGGGATTAATTAATCTGTATCGCTATACAATTAATTAATGTATATGATTAGGGGATTGTCCTTTAGGTGTGACCTCAAGGGATCAACTGATCACCACCATCATACGACAGTAACGTCAAACTCAATTGAGCCAATCGTTACCGATTTATGTTGACTAGTTGACTATAATATTCATCATCCCTTTTGTATTCTTATTATTGAGATTTAATTATGTGATCGCACTATTGTTGAGGACACTTACTCCAACAATCTCCCACTTGTCCGAGACAAGTGTGCGTCACCAATTCTCTTGTCCAATTACGATGTCCCACTCAATGCAAGGTGTCTTGCAGGTCGTACTTGCATTTGATCATATCTAGAGTGGTTTCCTCGATCTGGAGAGTAACTGTATGACCAGAATTATCTACCATAAATACCTTCAGAGCGTGGCCACGCATTTTCAGCTTACTTCTTCTCGAGTGGCCTTGAGATTTTAAAACAACCCTGACAAGGGGTGGACAATTCCTATCGCATTATTCCCTTCGAATAGCCACAGCTCATCATGACCCAAAATATGCCCATTTGACCCCAGTTACGAAGGTCGTAGAGAATAAATCAAAGTCACTCTGAAACTGTGCCACCTTAGGCGAACAGTCTTTAGTCAAAGAATTGACTCAAAAGAATAGTAGTAGCTCTTGCCACGACTAGGCTATAAGAATTGCCAGAATTCTATAAGCGGTCACTGCCCGACAGATTGTCCCTTACAGTCTGTCTATGTGATCGATTGGTCATCCCTTATGACCCTATGACACTTGAACCTGCCATCAATCGCATCACACTCTAGTCACTTGGAGACGTGACCTCATATAAGCAACTAGGGGCCAATGCTATGTTAATACAGTCTACTTTAATGGGGTTCAAAATTGTCTCTACAACCCATTTGGATATAACAAAGCACAAGACGAGTTTTAGAAACTCAAACAATAAATGTGATTATCATATATGAACAATCAACACAATGTTATTGCTTCATATCATATAATCTAAACTTTATTTCGTCCATGACAATTCATGACGATCTTATTAAATGCAATAAAGGCTTGGTGTAGAGTCTATTGATCGAATACGAAAGAGGGGGGGGGGGTGAATTGAGTATTAAAAACTAGCCCACTTTTTTTCGATTTATAGAATATGTATTAATTAGTTTGATCTTATGAATTAAAATCAACTAATTAATTAATCAAAGTAAGCGCGAATAACGAAATAACGAAAAGTAAAGAGATAAGAGAGAGGCACACGATTTTTGAAGTGGTTCAGTTTCACACGTTGAAACCTACGTCCACTATTCTCGATTAATAATTTTTAGTACCTTTCTACGGATTACAAAAATTATCAACCCACTCGTATAATCAACACTATGATTATAACTCAAGGTGAGTATCGCTAAATACTCTATACTATCTTACGCTAATAAGAAAGTACAATATAACTCACACAAATTCCCGTTAAAGAATTGTAAGCTTATAATGATGTACTATTATCCAATAACGTATTTCACTCAAGCGATTGATAATAATTGATGCACAACTCTTTTAAAAACAAACTCTAAAAATAATAAATATTTGCTCAAAGGTTTGCTTTAAAACGATTTTGGAAAATCAACACAAGTAAAATAAATAGCCGTGTGATATGTTGTGTATTTCGTGTATTTTGCAATTGTATGTGAATGAGTATTTATAGTAGTAGAATCATAGTAGATCTAAAACCCTAGTATAATATTTAATAAAGATACTTATCTTATCATAAAATAATATTTGCTCATCTTTTAGAAATATCTTTATCTCAAAATATTATTTGGTTTATCTTATAGAAATATATTTATCTTAATATCTCAAAATATTGTTGTAAAGATATAGTAGAATCCTAGATTAGGTAAACTAAGGAAACAACCTATGGAGGCCGAATCCTAGCTCACGAAACCCTAGGAGCACGAATCCCTAGGTGGCACAAACTAGGTTTCACGAAACCCTAGATGGCTCAAACACTAGGTGGGCTAATTAGGTTAACAACAAATTGAGATAGAATATATTAGAAACCCTAGGTAGCATGACAACCCATAAGTTGTATTACTAACCAATAGAATCTCATAAATATATTCTCTATAAAACTTTTGATAAATATAAAAATACTCTTTCACTTTTGAAAACATTTCAAAACATTTTATTTCCAAAATCATGCATCAATATTTATCATTCAAAGTCATAGGCTAAAGCTATAACTTTGAACATAAAATCTCTCGAATGGAATAGTTACCGAATGACGACCTATACTATCTAATCTTCACAAAGATCTTCAGTATACGGATCATCTCTTCATCTTGATCACAAAGACCCTCCATCTCGAGTCTTGTGTAGTTTGATGTAGATCTTGTTTGAAGCGATTTTCTTTAAAGTTATGCCTGGTTAGCTATAACTTCCATGTTCACTTCCAAAGTTATTCCTGAAGTTGTTATAACTTTGTCTCACAAACTTTATCAAAGTTATGCCTAACTTTGATCTTTCTTCTCATAATTGTTGCTAGCTATAATAAGACTAAAGCACACAATTACACGCATATGATATATCGAGTAAAACATATTATTACGTAAACACATGTCATTATCAAAACTATCAAATTGGTCCAACAAATTCCCCCTTTTTGATGATGACAAGTCTCATATGATTTCCTCAAGAGTTCTTCTTAACAATGTGACTAAGTATGGTTCCCCCTCAACAAAGCACTCCAAAGTTATAGCAACTTTGATCGCAAGAACAAAACAACTTAGCCAAAGTTATAGCTTGAGAGAATTTAAGAGATAACGAGTCTTGACAAGGAGCAAGCTTAAGCAAAGACTCAAATCATATCATTTCTTCCCCCTCTTGGCATCATTGAAAAGACAAGAACAAAGACATGAAACGACTAGAATAACACATGTCAAGGCAAGAAATAGATATGCAAAATACGCAATATAAAACGATTTATACCAAACAAAATCAAGAGTAAATGTTAATTAAAACTACAAACCACAAAATATAGGATGAGTTGCCATTGGGCCGAATAGAACAATTGTTTAAACATGCCAAAATGGGCCGAATATGGTTAAGTAGTTTAAGAGATAAGCAAACAAGGATAGAAAAGCAAGGCAATGTGGGTAGGTGGATGAGGCTAGGGTGCTTTATAACCGGGCCTAGTGCGGTACTCAAGAGTGGAGAGACGGTCAAGGCAAGAAGACACATGTGTAGCTTGAGCGGTGAGGCAAACGTCAAAGTTCCGAACCTTCAACGAAAGAGCCTCCGTCGCATCATATATAGTACGCATCCCCTCACGCATCTCCGTTCCGCTCTTAACCAAAGACCCGTCTTGGCTCACCAAGAATGTCATCCGATCCCTTTGCCTATATACTTCTTGCTTAGAATCAAGAATGTTCCGTTCTAGCTTAGCAAGACAATCATCCATACCATTCATCCACGTCCTCATCTCATGACTCACACCCGACCCACCTTGGTCACGGGTTGAGCTCGAAGAACCCACAGCCACGGCTTGAACAACCGTGTCCAATACCGCTTCAATTTTCTTGTCCTGTGCGTCCAAGCGCTCCATGATACTACCAATGAACATATCCAATTTTGACTCAATCCCGGAAAAATCAGCCCCACCCGACTGCAAACCAACCGAACCTCCCTTGACTAAAAACAACAACTCCGGACCATTAGCATCTATCTTCATAAACTTCAAGAACGTATCACACATTTCATCTTTTACAGCGACCCCATAATTGTTTATATTAACAACTCCCTTCGACTCTAAGAGCCGTGACAGCCACATACCATACGACAAATCAAGAGTAGAATATACTTTGTCTTCGGTCACCGAAAGAGCGGTTTGTGAAATACGAGAAAAGACAAGAGAAGGTAAATTAACCCGGTTGCCCTCCAACCAATGCTTAACGACCAACATCTCATAGCAAGCAATTTTGTCACGTCCACCCCGTCGCGGAATCACGGTATTCCATAAAAAATTCAGCAAAAATTTCAGTTTAGGAGACACACTACCCGCCAACACACAACTCGACAACGACGCCCCAACATCAAAATACTGCTTAACTTCCAACTTAGCCATGTCCGTCAGTTCCTCCCATGACGTACTCGGATTGATTTTGATTCCATCATCAGGAACCGAAAACAGAGTACAAAAGTCCGTCACGGAAATCGACACTGAACGGCCATTTATAACGGCATGCAACACTCCATCAGTAAAAGAAACGGAAGAAAAGAACTGTATTACCTCAATCGGATAAACAGGACCCGAAAACTGAGCCACAGTTTCCCATTCTTGGAAATTCAGAAAATCAGAAAAGAATCCCAAAGCCCTATACTTGTCACACCAAGCCTTCGGATAATACCGACCACCGTGTATTCCATATTGAGCAACCCGGTTCACAAGTTTTCTTTCGTCTTTTGTAAGACGGAGTTTATCAATCCCCGAAGATGTTTCTTGAGGCGAAAAATCACGTAATGTGACCCGTGTTGGTGCCTCGGGAACCGCGTCCGTGGTTTCGTTTGTAGCTTCTTCTTGGAGTCTACCTTTGCCTTTATTTAACCGTCTTCTTTTCGTACCCTCAAGACCCGCACCGGACTCGGTTTGGTTTGGGTTGGGTGAAGTTTGTGTGGGAGTAGAAGAGGTATTTTTGGGCATACTAGGCTTGGGAGTTTTTGGATTTGGGTTCTTGGATATTTTTGATCTAGTGGAAGCCATTGTTGAAGGTTGAAGGTTTGGGTGATTGTGTGTGGGAGCCGTGAGGTTGAAGAAGAGGGTAGTAAAAATTGGTTGAGTATTGAATTGGTAAAAGTGATAGGTGTAAGAGGGTAATTATGATTGTGTAAGGGGTAGGTGTTGCTTTTGTACTTGGGCACATGGTGTGCCGGCCCCAATTGATGTCATTCCTTTTTTTTTTTTTTTTTTTTTAATTTGAATTTTTGTAGGAAAAAGAGTCTTGGGTGGTTAATTTTGTTGGGATATGGTAAGGATAGAATTTGGTAAATAAAAAGATATGGAAAGGTAATATTTATTTGAGAATTTCGGCCAAAAAGAATTGCATGGGTAGAATTTTGGTTTGATTAGGAAAGTGAATAGGATAGGATTTTGGCAAGAATGTGGTTCATAATTCAATTTCCATAAAACACTTAATATGCAAGATACTTACGTAAAATATATTATATTAAACACAAATATACTAGCAATGAAATATGCGGACACAGTCATACAATCTCGTCTTATTCTAGCCAGTCACGCAGGTTCGCAAAATAAATAAGATGAGTTTAATTGCTACCGATTAAACCAATTTCCAACCGCAAAATCTCAAAACGTCTTCTCGCTAACGCCTTTGTTAAAATGTCAGCCCATTGATTTTCAGTACTACAAAATTCGAGTTTAATGTTGCCCTTTTCTACATGGTCACGCAAAAAATGATGTCTAATGTCTATATGCTTAGTACGAGAATGCTGAGCTGGGTTCTTAGAAATAATAATAGCACTCGTATTATCACAGAAAACAGGCATACAACCAACATTAACACCATAATCACATAGTTGTTGCTTTAACCAAAGTAGTTGAGAACATACCAGTCCTGCAGCGATATATTCGGCTTCTGCAGTAGACAACGCAACCGAATTTTGCTTCTTTGAGCCCCAAGTAATTATGCAAGGTCCAACAAAAGTAGCAAATCCAGAGGTACTTTTTCTATCTAAAGAACATCCCGCATAATCTGCGTCTGAATATCCTACTAGATCGAAATTACACTCAAGTGGATACCACAAATATAAGTTAGATGTACCAATTAAATATCTCAAGATACGTTTAACTGCAATCATATGTGATTCTTTAGGACATGATTGAAATCTAGCACAGACACATACGCTGAACATAATGTCAGGTCTACTTGCAGTTAAATATAATAAAGAACCAATCATACCTCGATATGTAGTCTCATCTACGGACTTACCATTTTCGTCTAAGGTCAACTTTTTGTCAGTTACCATAGGCGTGTCCATTGGATGAGCGTTTTCCATACCAAATTTTCTGATTAGCTCCTTGACATATTTTTGTTGGTGAATCTTTATCCCTTCTTTGGTTTGTTGAATCTGCAATCCTAGGAAGAATTTCAATTCTCCCATCATGCTCATTTCAAATTCTGAGGTCATAAGATCTGAAAAATACTTGCACAATTTATTGTTAGTAGAACCAAAAATAATATCGTCTACATAAATTTGAGCAACAAGTAAATCAGAACCCTCGGATTTTAGAAATAGGGTTTTGTCGACAGATCCTCTTTTAAAATTGTTTTGTAATAAAAACTTTGACAATCTGTCGTACCAAGCCCTAGGCGCTTGTTTCAAACCATATAAAGCTTTATCGAGTTTAAAAACATGGTTTTGAAACTTGCTATTCAAAAATCCAGGAGGTTGTTCAACAAAAACCTCTTCTTCCAAATAACCGTTAAGAAATGCAGTCTTAACGTCCATTTGAAATAATTTCATTCCTTTATGAGCTGCGAAGGAAATGAGCAAGCGAATAGCTTCAAGTCTTGCTACTGGAGCGAATGTCTCGTCATAATCAATCCCTTCTTGTTGATTATAACCTTGAACGACCAATCGAGCCTTATTACGAACTATAACTCCTGAATCATCCAATTTATTTCTGAATACCCATCGAGTACCAATCACGGTTCGATTAGAAGGTCGTGGCACAAGGTGCCATACTTTATTGCGTTCGAACTGTTGAAGCTCCTCTTGCATAGCCACAATCCAGTCGGATTCTGCAAGAGCTTCCTTTATGTTGGTAGGCTCTATGGTAGACAGAAAAGAATAGAATGAACAAAAGTTATTTAATGTTCGCCTCGTTTGAACTCCCTTATTCAAACTTCCTAGAATACTATCCATAGGATGAGAACTCTTATATTTCCATTTCTTAGAGTTCCTAGGCTCATCATCATCTGATGAACTCTCATTTTCCTCAAATGATTCAGAATCAAGATTGGTTCCCCCTGAGCTGGACTCTGGGGTTATAGCTGAAGTTGGTACAACTTCAGTTACACCATCTTGGTTCTGGTTCAAAGTTATAGCATCATCAGCTATAACTTCAGTTTCCTTTTCCTTGTTTTGAGAAGAGACATTCGTATCATCAACAATTGTCTCAGTTCTCTGTTTAAGGTCATTTGCGGATTTATCAAGTTCATCATTGATTCCTTCAATAACTTCTTCATTATTTCCTGGCACGTCATCTCTGGAGAGGCGAAAGTCTGGATCAGTCATGTCTTCTTCTTCATTCTGTTCAACTTGTTCAGGCACATTATCTTCATCAAATACAACATGAACACTTTCTTCTATGAACAACGTTCTTTTGTTAAAAACTTTAAAAGCTTTGTTATGATTAGAATAACCAACAAACACAGCTTCATCACTTCGTGGATCAAATTTGCTCAAATTACTTTTCCATTATTATGGACAAAACATTTACTCCCGAAGTAACGAAGGTGAGCTATATTGGGTTTTCTCCCTCTTAAGAGTTCATAGGGAGTCTTTTTGAGAATAGGTCTAATCATAGCTCTATTGTGCACATAGCATGCAGTACTTATGGCTTCTGCCCAAAAACTCTTAGGAAGGCCACTACACAAAAGCATAGTGCGGGCCATGTCCTCTAATGTTCTATTCATACGTTCCACGACACCATTTTGTTGTGGGGTTCGTGGTGCAGAAAAGTTATGTCCTACACCATTCTCCCTACAATATTCTATAAAAGCTTGATTATCAAATTCGGTGCCATGATCCGTACGAATGGAAACTAACTTTTTATCATACTTGTTTTGGGCGAGCTTCATTAGTACTACAAACTCATCGAAAGTTTCATCTTTAGTAAATAGAAAGATAGGCCATACATACCTGGAGTAGTCGTCGACTAGGACGAATACGTACCTTGATCCACCGCGGCTTCTAACTTTCATAGGTCCACACAAATCCATGTGTACCAACTCAAGTGGACGCTCTGTACTTACTACTCGTTTCGGTTTGAATGAAGATCTAACTTGTTTACAACGGGCACATGAGTCACACATCTTTTCTTGTTCGAATTTGATTGAGGGTAGACCCTCAACTAAATCCCAAGACTTGAGTTTCTTTAAAATCGTTGGACTGATGTGTGCAAACCTCTTGTGCCACAAGCATGAATCATCCACAGTGACTTTCATGCACGTAAAGGAACTTGTAGTGACTTTGTTTAAATCAATCATATACACGTTCCGTTTACGTAAGCCTTCTAAGATAACAGTACTAGTACCTTCAATTATGATGCGACAAACATTTGAATGAAAAACGACTTTATTGCCTTTGTCACATAATTGAGAGATACTTAGCAAGTTATGCTTAAGACCATCTACCAGATATACATTATTGATAGCATGTGAAGAAGATATACCAATCTTACCTACACCGATTATATTGCCCTTCTTGTTGTCTCCAAAGGTGACCTTGCCACCGTTGAAGGGTTCTAGTGAAAGAAATAAATTCTTGTTTCCAGTCATGTGCCTCGAACATCCACTGTCGAGATACCAAAGATTGTTTTCTTTCACTATTATCTGCAAGAGAATCAAATACAGCTTTTAGGTACCCACGCTAAGTTGGGTCCTTTGTGGTTAGTGACTCTATGTATTTGATCCTTCCTAACCCATACCTGTTTGACAATTCTTTTCTTCTTAGGATAGGGTTTGCTAGGTTTATTATATGTTTGTTATTGTTGCGACGCACATTAGGTTTAATGACTGCTTCTGATTCACATAAGATTTAGATTTTGAAGGTACAGATGTGTAATCGAAAGCCATGTCATAAAACCATCTAAACTCATTATTTCTAACCTCATCACGTTGAGGTTCAGATTCGGACTCACTAGACACGTCATGCTCTTTCACAAAATCAGTTTGATTTTTGTTGTCGTTAACATATTTAACACAATTATCTTTAACATGACCGTTGTGACCACAATAATTGCAAATCAGATATTCTGAAAGATTGACGTACTTCCTTCTTCTGAAATCACGGTCAGAAGGAGTGGATTTGCACTTATCATGGTCTCTACGACTATAGCATTCATGACCAAGACCCATCTTCATGTTATTATTAGACTGTTCGGTAAGGAAGTCTAAGACCTTCTGACTTCCTTCCCACTTATCATGAACTTTTCGTGCATGTAGGAGCAATTCCTTCAAAGACTGAATTTCTTTTTCACACGACGAATGATCTACATTCGAGTCTTTGGAGGGATTGTTCTTTTTGAAATTTTCACGAAAATCATTGAAACGTTTGTTCAAGATAAGTTTCTCCTCATTATGTTGACTTTTGGCTTGGGAGAATTCAGCCTTCAAATCTTTCAATTGCTGAGAAAGAAAAGAGTTTACTTTCTCGTGATCAAGAATAACAACTTCCGTTGCCTTAGCTTCAGATTGTAAAAGCTCATTGACTTTCTTCAATTCTAAAGTTATAGCTTCATTAGCTATAACTTTGGCTTGAAGATGCTTAATGTTGAGTTTCAACTCTGAGATTATAGCTTCATTAGCTATAACTTTAGACTCAAGAGCTTCTTTCTCAACATTTGTCTTGTCTGAAGTTATAGCTGAAGTTGCCATAACTTTAGACTTTAGCTTTTTAGCTTTGGCCTTAAGAAGTTGGTTTTCCTCAGCAATGTCAAGAATTTGTTCTTTAAGATCTTTCAATTCTAGACTCTGCTCATGACAATGATCTAAGGCTTCTTCAAAATACTTAATTAAAGACTTTTTAGATAAATTCTTAACTTGCTTTTTAAGTTCAAGATGACTAACCTCTTCGTCATCTTCTGAATCTGGTTCTGAATCTGAGTTGCCAACAAGACACATCTCGGATTCGCTTTCATTGTCACTGTCAGAAATTAGGTCCAGACTGACGTTGCTTAGACACAAGTTGGCGACTTCCTCTTCTTCTGATTCGTCGTCCTCTGTGTCGAGATCTCCCCAGCAATAAGCCATCATTACTTGCTTGAATTCCTTCTTGGTTTTGTCTCGTTGATTTTTGTCTTTGATTTTCTTCCATGTTGGGCAATCTTTGATCATGTGATCATTATCCCCACATTTGAAGCAACCACGACTAGAAAGAGACCCTTTTGACTCAATTGGCTTTTTGTAAGATTTGTTAGTGTTATTGTTAAACGTTTTCCCTTGTGGTTTATTAAAGAATTTTTTCTTAAAACGTCTAGCAAATAACACTGTTTCATCTTCAAGATCCGAATCATGTCTTTTCACTAGATCCGGCTTGTAAAGCCACTTTCTTGCTATTACTATCATTTGCCTCATCTTCATCAAGAGTAATCTCGTGAGCCATTAGGGTTCCAAGTAGCTCTTGATAAGATAGGTTAGATAGGTCTTTACATTCCTCAATTACCGTCACCTTAGGTCTCCATCGTTTAGATATACTTCTAAGGATCTTTCTGGCAATTTCCTCGGAGTCAAAAGTTTTTCCAAGATTTTTCAATTCATTAATGATACTGGAGAAGCGAGTAGACATGCTGTCAAGCGATTCATTTTGTTCCATGGAGAACAGTTCGTATTTTCGCATAAGTAGTGCAATACGTTGCTTTTTGACAACAGTTGTCCCGTCATAAGCTAACTCAAGACCATCCCATATTTCCTTGGCAGTAGAACTAGATGAGAAACGCTCAAATTCAGTATGGGTCATGCCGTTTTGCAACAGACTAATAGCCTTTGAATTTTTCTCAGCTTTCTTATAATCTGCCTCAACATAGTCATCTTCTTTCTTTTCGATGGAAGTGCCAGTAGCCGTTCCAAGCATGATCTTATTGGGACCATTCTTAATGATTAGCCAACACTCCCAATCGTTACCCTTTATGAAATGGGTCATCATAATTTTCCATAAACTGTAGTTCTTCCCATCGAATACGGGACACTTCAGATGTTTTGAATCCATTAAAATAAAATTAAATGCAGCGGAAAATAAAAAAAAATAAAAAAAAAAGATAAATGGATCAGACTCCTTGCTGTAAGGCAATCAAGAGCACGAGGCTCTGATACCAATTGTAGAGTCTATTGATCGAATACGAAAGAGGGGGGGGTGAATTGAGTATTAAAACCTAGCCCCACTTTTTCGATTTATATGATATGTAATTAATTATTTGATCTTATGAATTAAAATCAACTAATTAATTAAAATCAAATTAAGCGCGAATAACGAAATAACGAAAAATAAGAGATAAGAGAGAGGCACCGTTTTTTGAAGTGGTTCAGTTTCACACGTTGAAACCTACGTCCACTATTCTCGATTAATAATTTTTAGTACCTTTCTACGGATTACAAAAATTACCAACCCACTCGTATAATCAACACTATGATTATAACTCAAGGTGAGTATCGCTAAATACTCTATACTATCTTACGCTAATAAGAAAGTACAATATAACTCACACAGATTCCCGTTAAAGAATTGTAAGCTTATAATGATGTACTATTATCCAATAACGTATTTCACTCAAGCGATTGATAATAATTGATGCACAACTCTTTTAAAAAACAAACTCTAAAAATAATAAATATTTGCTCAAAGGTTTGCTTTAAAACGATTTTGGAAAATCAACACAAGTAAAATAATAGCCGTGTGATATGTTGTGTATTTCGTGTGTTTTGCAATTTGTATGTGAATGAGTATTTATAGTAGAAGAATCATAGTAGATCTAAAACCCTAGTATAATATTTAATAAAGATACTTATCTTATCATAAAATAATATTTGCTCATCTTTTAGAAATATCTTTATCTCAAAATATTATTTGGTTTATCTTATAGAAATATATTTATCTTAATATCTCAAAATATTGTTGTAAAGATATAGTAGAATCCTAGATTAGGTAAACTAAGGAAACAACCTATGGAGGCCGAATCCTAGCTCACGAAACCCTAGGAGCACGAATCCCTAGGTGGCACAAACTAGGTTTCACGAAACCCTAGATGGCTCAAACACTAGGTGGGCTAATTAGGTTAACAACAAATTGAGATAGAATATATTAGAAACCCTAGGTAGCATGACAACACATAAATTGTATTACTAACCAATAGAATCTCATAAATATATTCTCTATTAAAATAATTGATAAATATAAAAATAAAACTCTTTCACTTTTGAAAACATTTCAAAACATTTTATTTCCAAAATCATGCATCAATATTTTATCATTCAAAGTCATAGACTAAAGCTATAACTTTTGAACATAAAATCTCTCGAATGGAATAGTTACCGAATGACGACCTATACTATCTAATCTTCACAAAGATCTTTAGTATACGGATCATCTCTTCATCTTGATCACAAAGACCCTCCATCTCGAGTCTTGTGTAGTTTGATGTAGATCTTGTTTGAAGCGATTTTCTTTAAAGTTGTGCCTGGTTAGCTATAACTTCCATGTTCACTTCCAAAGTTATTCCTGAAGTTGTTATAACTTTGTCTCACAAACTTTATCAAAGTTATGCCTAACTTTGATCTTTCTTCTCATAATTGTTGCTAGCTATAATAAGACTAAAGCACACAATTACACGCATATGATATATCGAGTAAAAACATATTATTACGTAAACACATGTCATTATCAAAACTATCAAATTGGTCCAACAAATTCCCCCTTTTTGATGATGACAAGTCTCATATGATTTCCTCAAGAGTTCTTCTTAACAATGTGACTAAGTATGGTTCCCCCTCAACAAAGCACTTCAAAGTTATAGCAACTTTGATCGCAAGAACAAAAAAACTTAGCCAAAGTTATAGCTCGAGAGAATTTAAGAGATAACGAGTCTTGACAAGGAGCAAGCTTAAGCAAAGACTCAAATCATATCATTTCTTCCCCCTCTTGGCATCATTGAAAAGACAAGAACAAAGACATGAAACGACTAGAATAACACATGTCAAGGCAAGAAATAGATATGCAAAATACGCAATATAAAACGATTTATACCAAACAAAATCAAGAGTAAATGTTAATTAAAACTACAAACCACAAAATATAGGATGAGTTGCCATTGGGCCGAATAGAACAATTGTTTAAACATGCCAAAATGGGCCGAATATGGTTAAGTAGTTTAAGAGATAAGCAAACAAGGATAGAAAAGCAAGGCAATGTGGGTAGGTGGATGAGGCTAGGGTGCTTTATAACCGGGCCTAGTGCGGTACTCAAGAGTGGAGAGACGGTCAAGGCAAGAAGACACATGTGTAGCTTGAGCGGTGAGGCAAACGTCAAAGTTCCGAACCTTCAACGAAAGAGCCTCCGTCGCATCATATATAGTACGCATCCCCTCACGCATCTCCGTTCCGCTCTTAACCAAAGACCCGTCTTGGCTCACCAAGAATGTCATCCGATCCCTTTGCCTATATACTTCTTGCTTAGAATCAAGAATGTTCCGTTCTAGCTTAGCAAGACAATCATCCATACCATTCATCCACGTCCTCATCTCATGACTCACACCCGACCCACCTTGGTCACGGGTTGAGCTCGAAGAACCCACAGCCACGGCTTGAACAACCGTGTCCAATACCGCTTCAATTTTCTTGTCCTGTGCGTCCAAGCGCTCCATGATACTACCAATGAACATATCCAATTTTGACTCAATCCCGGAAAAATCAGCCCCACCCGACTGCAAACCAACCGAACCTCCCTTGACTAAAAACAACAACTCCGGACCATTAGCATCTATCTTCATAAACTTCAAGAACGTATCACACATTTCATCTTTTACAGCGACCCCATAATTGTTTATATTAACAACTCCCTTCGACTCTAAGAGCCGTGACAGCCACATACCATACGACAAATCAAGAGTAGAATATACTTTGTCTTCGGTCACCGAAAGAGCGGTTTGTGAAATACGAGAAAAGACAAGAGAAGGTAAATTAACCCGGTTGCCCTCCAACCAATGCTTAACGACCAACATCTCATAGCAAGCAATTTTGTCACGTCCACCCCGTCGCGGAATCACGGTATTCCATAAAAAATTCAGCAAAAATTTCAGTTTAGGAGACACACTACCCGCCAACACACAACTCGACAACGACGCCCCAACATCAAAATACTGCTTAACTTCCAACTTAGCCATGTCCGTCAGTTCCTCCCATGACGTACTCGGATTGATTTTGATTCCATCATCAGGAACCGAAAACAGAGTACAAAAGTCCGTCACGGAAATCGAAACTGAACGGCCATTTATGACGGCATGCAACACTCCATTGTCTAAAGAAACGGAAGAAAAGAATTGAATTACCTCAATCGGATACACCGGACCCGAAAACTCAGCCATCGTTTCCCATTCTTGGAAATTCAGAAAATCAGAAAAGAATCCCAAAGCCCTATACTTGTCACACCAAGCCTTAGGATAATACCGACCACCGTGTATTCCATATTGAGCAACCCGGTTCACAAGTTTTCTTTCGTCTTTTGTAAGACGGAGTTTATCAATCCCCGAAGATGTTTCTTGAGGCGAAAAATCACGTAATGTGACCCGTGTTGGTGCCTCGGGAACCGCGTCCGTGGTTTCGTTTGTAGCTTCTTCTTGGAGTCTACCTTTGCCTTTATTTAACCGTCTTCTTTTCGTACCCTCAAGACCCGCACCGGACTCGGTTTGGTTTGGGTTGGGTGAAGTTTGTGTGGGAGTAGAAGAGGTATTTTTGGGCATACTAGGCTTGGGAGTTTTTGGATTTGGGTTCTTGGATATTTTTGATCTAGTGGAAGCCATTGTTGAAGGTTGAAGGTTTGGGTGATTGTGTGTGGGAGCCGTGAGGTTGAAGAAGAGGGTAGTAAAAATTGGTTGAGTATTGAATTGGTAAAAGTGATAGGTGTAAGAGGGTAATTATGATTGTGTAAGGGGTAGGTGTTGCTTTTGTACTTGGGCACATGGTGTGCCGGCCCCAATTGATGTCATTCCTTTTTTTTTTTTTTTTTTTTTAATTTGAATTTTTGTAGGAAAAAGAGTCTTGGGTGGTTAATTTTGTTGGGATATGGTAAGGATAGAATTTGGTAAATAAAAAGATATGGAAAGGTAATATTTATTTGAGAATTTCGGCCAAAAAGAATTGCATGGGTAGAATTTTGGTTTGATTAGGAAAGTGAATAGGATAGGATTTTGGCAAGAATGTGGTTCATAATTCAATTTCCATAAAACACTTAATATGCAAGATACTTACGTAAAATATATTATATTAAACACAAATATACTAGCAATGAAATATGCGGACACAGTCATACAATCTCGTCTTATTCTAGCCAGTCACGCAGGTTCGCAAAATAAATAAGATGAGTTTAATTGCTACCGATTAAACCAATTTCCAACCGCAAAATCTCAAAACGTCTTCTCGCTAACGCCTTTGTTAAAATGTCAGCCCATTGATTGTCAGTACTACAAAATTCGAGTTTAATGTTGCCATTTTCTACATGGTCACGCAAAAAATTATGTCTAATGTCTATATGCTTAGTACGAGAATGCTGAGCTGGGTTCTAAGAAATAATAATAGCACTCGTATTATCACAGAAAACAGGCATACAACCAACATTAACACCATAATCACATAGTTGTTGCTTTAACCAAAGTAGTTGAGAACATACCAGTCCTGCAGCAATATATTCGGCTTCTGCAGTAGACAACGCAACCGAATTTTGCTTCTTTGAGCCCCAAGTAATTATGCAAGGTCCAACAAACGTAGCAAATC
>JAIUZE010074552.1:358-30425 GCA_022085475.1 Heliosperma pusillum | reverse complement strand
CTCATAACAAGCGGTACGCTACATGGAAATAACACCACCTTGCAAGTACACAACATTTGACGGCCGGGTCGATCAACGCATAGCGTTCAACTCCCAACAACGTCGTCGTATGCCCACTAACACATGCATTTAAGCAGTAGGATACCTCTCCGTTCCGACATTCCAGCCTTACGAAAGGGAAGGTAGCCAAGGGAATGAGAGTACAAAGCACAAGACAAAATAGTGCTCAAACCGTATCATTTGTAAAAACCGACTCAAAGTGGGACATACCAAAAACAGTCACAAAACATGAGAATAGGGAATCATATAAGTTTAAATATGATAAACATGAGTCAATACATGATACATAAGCATTAGAACAAGTTTATGAAGCATAATGAATAAAAACATAGATCACCTCTCCAAAACAACGTTGTTTGGAAACCAACGAAAATAAGAGTCCACTTCAAACGGTCATAACTGGAGTTCTAGACATGAAAATGCAGAAATTGCAAATGGAGGTGATAGCTTATCCTCTTACGGTTCCAACGAGATGTCACACGCCCAAAACAAGCAAGTAACGAAGGAGATATGATCATTTTACGAAAAGGGGTCAGTGCAGGAAAAATTCTGTTGGTAGCGTATGACGCAGCCTGCATCCTACGACGCAGCCTGCGTCCCACGACGCAGCCTGCGTCCTTCACGGGATTCAAGGACGATCAAAAATCAACATGTTATCAACAACAAACTCCTCATTTATCACCACAAATCATCAATTCTCATATCAATTAACAACTAATAACATCCATCAACAACAACACAAGTCCTAAGCATACTAACCATAATCTAAATACGGTTTCTATCCTAGAAATCACATAAAACACGTAAATGATATCGAGTAACCATTCATCGTTACCTTTACGCGTCTTTAATCGATTACTAAGCCTTCCTAGTAGTCTCCACCTACAATTAGATAATAAAAGATGAATATCATTCACCTTGAGAAAGACGGATAATTTAAAAAGCGAGAAAGACGGTAATTTTATTACCAATACGGATAGAGGAAGGTAAGAGGGGAAGAATGAGACGAACTTACGTGAATTTGAGCAACAAACGAACGAACTATGACGAATCTAATGTTGGATGAAAATGGAGGCAAGGTTTTGGTTGCTTAAGGAAGAAGAAATGGTTTTGGTTTGTGTTGAAATGAATTAGGTTAAGGATAGGAGGGAGTATAAGTAAAGGGTGAGTCGGAAAAGTCAACGAAAGTCAAAGACGGCTCAAAAGTCAAGAAAAGTCAAAGACGACTCGAAAGTCAAGAAAAGTCAAAGACGACTTAAAAGTCAAGAAAAGTCAAAGACGACTTAAAAGTCAAGAAAAGTCAAAGTCGACTTAAAACGGGATTCTCATGGAATCTCGCGGAAATTCCAAATACGAACTCGGAAATTCTAAATTCGACTCGGAACATAAAATTCTATATTAAAACTTAAATTTGCTGAAAACTATCCGTAAAATATTTTCACTATAAAAATAGGGTACATTTCCGGGTGTTACACGGAAAAATTGTTTCCGTCGGTAAATTTTCATCCCTATCATTTATGTTATGATCTCAACTTAGGTATATAGATACGACTTGTGATTCTTACCCTTTTTAATTGTAATTAGGGCACCCAAGCAAAGACAAAGGCAATGACAAGCAAGCCGAAATAGGCTCTTCAAGGGAAGCTAAGGTAGCCACCCATGGATGAAGACATATGGAAGCTTGGACTTATTTTGTGTTGTCTTCTTTATTGGGTTGTATTTTGAGACATTGTTTTAGAAACTCTTTATTTCCTTGTTTGACAATGGAAATTTGTTTATTTCCTTTATTAACAAACATTTGTAATTGGATATTAGTGACTTGGTTTTCAACCCAAGTCACTCGGTTTATGAAAAATTTTTGATTCTAAACTTTGTCATTATACTCTACTTGCACGAAGAACATAAATTCTATCGACACATATTGATCATATTGATATTATAATGATTTGATCATTATAATAAAAGGCTAAGAATTCGATTCTCGCTTTGAAAGATCAATTGTTAAGTAAAATTGAGTTATTAAACTCAAAGTAGGGAATCTACCAAACCAATTGGCCACACCACTTTTAAAGATTGTAAATGACATGAATATGATTCCACCACTTTAGCTTATAGAACTAGTCTATTTCCAAGCTAATATTCGATGTCTTTACAATGAAGTCTTTAATAGATCATTAAAGGTCATGTTGTGATACTTCCACCTCCCTCACGAGTACGAGTACAAAATTGTTTGTGCCTCATAAGGCTATCTTTAAAGAAAATAGTTGTATTTTCTAAAGATAAAGTGGGAGAAAATAAGCCACAACGTAAAACTAGTTAGGAACTAGTG
The DNA here is from genome assembly GCA_022085475.1 of Heliosperma pusillum. Lineage (NCBI taxonomy): Eukaryota > Viridiplantae > Streptophyta > Magnoliopsida > Caryophyllales > Caryophyllaceae > Heliosperma > Heliosperma pusillum. Next base: position 28,036 of record JAIUZE010074552.1, on the reverse strand, counting down.
AGGAAAACAAAAGAAAATGTTCTTAGGTTAGACTCAAGACTGGTGAGGAGACCAAAAGAAAGCGTTCTTAGATGAATCCTTAAAACTAGTGATGAGACAAGTTGACTATCTTCTTGATATAATAAAATTATGATCTATAAAGTGGAAGCACCTAGAAATTTTAAAATTCAATTTTCTAACATAAGAGACTTATGAAATTAAATGTAATCTATGCAAAGGAATGATATATTTGGAATTGTCCAATAAATCATTCTATAGATATGAAGATGTTTTATTTGGAGGTGTCCAATTATAGTTTCATGGATAGACATGAAAATGTCTGCGAAAGTTAAGTTAATGCGTAACTATGCTTAGATCCATATCATCACTAAAATACCTCATAGTAGGTGTGTACAAGATACACAACAAAAACCATATGTCCAAATAGGGATTTGGAAGAGGATGTGTACATGACACAAGCCTAAGGTATCTACCTAGAAGTTATGATGATCTTTTCTATTATGAGATATAAGAAGATTTTCACTCGAATTGTCAAAAAGTCATGTATAGACATGAAGTTTAGTGTGAGTTAAAGTCATGTATAGACATGAAGTTAAGTGAAAGTTAAAGTTATCATGTCAAGACATGAAGTTCACTGGGAGAAATTGTTTTCCACGTGAATGACATATCACTCATTAAGAGTGACGTATTCGTATTACCTTTTTGAAAGGAGTGGTTGGATTTTAATACTGAATGAAAGAGGGCAACATGTACACTAAAATCAAAATCTATTGTGGAATAGAAGATTTTAGTTTGGTGTTTAGAAAAGTGTCTTATATCGATAAGATCCTTAATCTATTTCAACAAGTTAAAATAGGTTATTCATGTTGATGAAAGTGGAATCACTATGAAAGGGTCATAGTCATCCCTTGAACCTAAGAGTTGTTGATCTCATGAGTACTAATATTTCCGCCATTAGGCAGATCATGTATGCCATTACATGCACGTACCTAAATGTATTGTATGCTGGGAGCATGACAAGCCTATAACAAATCAATCCACATGAGTGTCATTGGAAAGCCTACAAGAAAATTCATAGGGTTCTCAAGGAGAACTAGGGATTCGTTCTTGTGTTTGGTAGAGAAAATTTGGATATGTGGTAAACGTTACACAACCCAAATTTCCAAACTTATAAGGATTTGTCGAAATCCTAGGCGTATTTTTGTTAAACAAGAAGCGAATAACTATAAGGATGATTGAAGAGTCAATAATTATAAATTCTACAAATAGAGACATAGTACATTATGATGAGGATAAGGTGGCTTACAAGGAGCTAATGGTAGATCCTTTCACCTAAATACCTATCAGTTATCATGATAACGAGTGGGAGCATCTTTCAAGTTAAAGAGCCCAACACTAGATTGAAATCTAGACATGGATGTAGATGAATTCATGTTATTAGAAATAAAGTTTGATGGAAGGAAAAAGCAATTCACAAGGTTGGAATAAATGAATATATGGTATATTCACTACCCAAGCCTTTATTGCATTTAATAAGATTGTCATGAATTGTCATGGACAAAATAAACTTTAGATTATATGATATGAAGCATTAACATTGTGTTGATTGTTCATATTGTTGGAGCTAGTGTATTCCACAGTTAGTGTGATAACGTGTATAAATCTCTTACAGGTTCACAGGGTATACTTAGTATTCTTATCAGTTGATTAACGTTTATCGATAACGGTTGGCTTGCTAGAAGTTTGACGTTATTGTCATTTTAATGGCGGTGATCAACTGGTCCCTAAATAGTCACACCTAAAGGATGTGTTTGAGAGATATGATTATATGAAGAATATGATCATATTGATGCCTTATATGACTAAAAGGTTAGTCGATGTAGATGACTAAAAAGTTAGTCAATGTAATGATGATGCGATTATTTAATACGATTAAATAATATTAGCTGAGACGAATTAAATGTTAATTCGTAATTGAATATATACTATTATATCAAATTGATGTATATAATGTAATTATTTAATAAGATTAAATAATGTAAGCTTAAACGAATTAAATGTTAATTCGTAATTAAATATAAACTATTATATTTAATTAGCATATTATATATTATTCGATATTGTCATAATAAATGATGTCAGATCGGTATTAATAAATCGACTACAAGATGTTGTATGGACTTATTAATATGTGACAACATAAATGACAATAATAATACATATATATTTTATACATTAAAATAAAAGGCTAACAACCTAAAAATAAGTAGAAGAAAAGAGGGAAGACTCCCACCTTACCTCTATTACCTATTTGGACGGTCAAAGAAGAAAAAAAGGAGTTGGATATAAACTCATTTTCTACACTTCTAATCATCACAATTACTTTCACAAAATATTATCAGTAATATTGGGTGTTCATTCTAGCACAAGAAAAGGCTTTTCTCAGAACAACTTGGGTGCAACAATTAGAAGAATATCGATCTCAATATTTGTTCTTAGGCCATATTGCTAGGACCAAAGGTTGATTCTAATCTTTATGCATTTCGTTTATGACTCGTATTTCATATATTATAATTTCGTTATAATCCTTAAATTTCATGTTGAAATATATCGATATTTCCCACAAGTGGTATCAGAGCCAAGGCTACGAAATTATTTTATATGATTTTTCATGAATAAAAAAAAAAAAAATATTGTTTCGGCCCAATTTTTTTTTGCCGTAATTTTTTTTTGATTTTTGATTCTTGTTTTCATTTCGATTTATTGATATTGTTGTTTTAATATGTTAAGATGACAATATGATAAATTTGTAGATATTTTAATTTAATAAGGATTAAATTAAAATGTAAATGGAAATTGTTTTGAATGCTTTTGAACATTTGTTTTTGCTATATATTTTCGGTATACATGATGTTAAATTGTTGTTTTGCATCATGATTTATTAATTTTAATGATGTTCAAATCAATTATGATTAGTTGAATATTAAGATAATCGATTTAATCATGATTTTAGATATTCATTTTAAAATGTTAAATTGAATCATCTAGTTTGTATCAATGTTTAATAATGATTAAATGTCGATAATTGTACCGATCTTGTAATATTAGCAACATCAAATTAAATAAAAAAAAATTAATTAAAAACCGTGGCTGTTTTAAAAAAAAAAAAAAATTTGATTCGGTTTTTTTTTTTTTTTTTTTTAATTTGGCCGAATATTTTTGTTTATGCATTATATTGATAATGTATGATTGTTGTTGTGAAAAAGTTCACAATTATTGGATACCCAATTATTTTAAAATGGTTTAAAATAATGTTGGATTAATTTATATTATACGATAATATGAATTCAAATTGGATTATGTTTGATTGGAATTATTGTGAGTAATTAAGGAATTGTCACATAATTTTGATCATTTTAAAAATCAGGTGGTTTGGATAAATTACTCTACATAATTACGGAATTATGTCTTGAATGACTAATTTATTGTTGATGCATATTATTTTGTTGAATGATTTGTTGAATGGTTTATTTACGTATTTTTGCAATTGGTTGTAATTTGTATTACTTAGCGTGGCCTTAGTTGATTATGTTTTCGTAATGATGGAAACATGATCTTGATGTAATTTTGAGATCTCGAATCTCCTTTTGTTTTCTTTAAAATTATGTTTTTAAATTAGAATGTAAATAGGTTTATATTTTGTAATTTATTAAATGTAATTTGAGAAGACTAAAGATGGAGATCGGATTGCTCACTCCCGCTACATGGACCAAGATGGAACATCAAGACAAGCTTTTCGGGTCCAATTTAGGATGGATTCCAAAGTTGTATTTTTGTTCATTTTGGTAGATAGGCCACACTAGGACTTTGTAATTTTACGTATTTTTCGTTCTTGTTGCTTTTCTTCACATGATAGTTAGTGCATCATATTCCGCCTAAACCAAACCACCTACTACTAAAATGCATGAAAATTGACTCATATAGTTTGGATGTTAGTTATCATGGACATAAAGATGTCACACGAATTTTAAGCCATCATCTTAGTTTATTCATTTTCGCATGCTAGATATTCGTTCACTTAAAATGAATTAAAATAAAGTTGATGGGATATTCCTCTAAAATCTAAAATTGAGACTAGTCTTCATAGGCCAAACTACTATGAATACCTTCTTCGTCGGTAGGCATATAAGACCTTACTCTCCATATGACCCCTTCTACGTTGGGTAAGTAGTATGTGTTGACTTATTTTACCTCAACATTATAATCCGAAGAGTTTCTCGTGATTATGATGGACTAAAGATAAAAATTTTATCGACCAAGAGTTCTAAAGGTAGAATTAGCCAAGAGGTTGGCTTATCAATTTAAAGATAATTGAGTCTTGGGATCATTTATATAATTCATGGGGGAGGTCAATTGTATAAATGCTTGAGTCTTCGCATTAAACAAGTTTTGCACTAGACTTAATTCATATCGATGAGTATGCTTATTATGGTTTTTCTTCTTTTTCGCTGTGTAGAATTCGTTATATATTGATAATACTGCTATAACAAATGGCTGGCCATAATGATGTCCCTATGCCAAGTGCCACACTCGCACGCGAGTCCTGACTTAAAACTTTCATGGACCACATGAATCAGTCCACGTGACTGAAGAATGACGGGTCCAACTTTGCGGACTGGGAGGCGGCATTACGGAATGCAGCCATTGCTGACGGCAAGCTCAAGTACTTGACTAAGCCAATACCGCCAAACCCAGGCCCCAATGCGAGAGCTAACGAGTCACTTGCTTATAGTGACTTCGTTATGGAAGCGGGTGCGATAAAGAACGTACTCATCTTTGCAATGGAAACCAATTTGCAAAGACGCTTTATTGCCCAAGGTGCAAATAAGATTTTCACCACGCTCACTAACGAATTCTCAAAAGCACCGAGAATCGTTACTTATGAGCATACCTGTCGCTTCTTTGAGGTGAAACTCCAGAAGGGCCAACCGGTTAGCCCACACATTCTTGATATGATTGAGAATGTCGAGAAACTGGAGGCACTTGATTGCAAAATCAGTGAGAGCATAGTCATTGACCGTATGCTTCATTCACTTCATGATGGTTTTGCCCTTTTTAGGGCAAATTACTACATGAATGGCATGAGGAAAAGTCTTCATGAGCTACACTCACTTCTCGTACAGACCGAGAAGAATCTGAAATTGAGTGGGAGCATGAAGCAAGATGTTCTCATGATTTCCAACAAGAACAAAGGGAAGGGCAAGGCACACGGCGACCTAACTGTAGGGAAGCCAAAGTTTAAGAAGTAAGGAAAGGGTAAGAGTGGGCCTGGTGAGACAAGTAGCTTACAAGGCAAGGCAAAGAGCAAGGACAGTAACATTGAGTGCCACCATTGCCACAAGACTGGGCATTAGCGGAGGAACTGTCCCGTGTACCGTGAGGACATAAAAGCAGGCCGCGTCACTCCTGTTGGTATGTCATCTTCTATTCATATGATTGAGATTAACCATGCAAGTTTCGGAACTTGGGTACTTGATACAGGTTGTGGTTCTCATCTGTGTAATCATTTGCAGGGCCTAAAAAACATCACACCTCTCGCAAAGGGTGATGTGGACTTGCGAGTCGGGAATGGAGTAAGAGTTGCTGCCGTCTCAATGGGAACATGTGTAATCCAACTCCCGAGTGGATTTGATTTGTATTTAGATAACTGTTACTATGTACCCAGTTTATCTAAGAACATTATTTCTGTTTTCGTGCTTGATAAAGACGGTTTTTTCATTTTCAATAAAAGACAATAGCTGTATTTTCTCTCTGAATGAAATGGTTTATGGCAAAGCAGTTTCCATGAATGGCATTTATATCTTAGATCAAACCACAGAAATATTACATATGAATAATAAGAAAGTAAAGGTTGGTGACAAAGATCAAACTTATCTATGGCACTGTCGTATGGGACTCATAAATGAAAAACGTGTAAAGAAGCTCATTGAAAATGGGACTATCTCCCATTTGATTACGAATCATTTGGCATGTGTGAATCATGTCTTATCGGCAAAATGACTCGAATTTCCTTCAAAGGTGTTGGAATGCGTGCTAATGACCTATTAGGACTCATACATACTGATGTACGTGGACCTATGTCAATCAACGCAAGAGACGGTTATAGATATTTTATCACTTTCACGGATGATTTGAGTAGATACGGATATGTCTACTTAATGAAGCATAAAAGTGAGTCCTTTAAAAAGTTCAAGGAATTCCAGAATTAGGTTGAGAACCAACTGGAAAGAAAGATTAAAGCACTTCGATCAGATCGTGGTGGCGAATATCTTTAAAATGAATTTGATCAACACCTTAAAGACTGTGGCATAGTATTACAGTTAACTCCACCTGGAACACCTCAATTAAATGGTGTGTCCGAACGGAGAAATCGAACATTACTTGATATGGTTCGATCCATGATGAGTCACACGGTAGTACCTGATTCACTATGGGGTTTTGCTCTTTGTCAGCTGCTCTTATACTTAACCGAAGTCCGTCTAAAGCTGTAGACAAGACTCCATATGAGATATGGAAGGGAACGGTCCCTAACTTGTCCATTATTCAGGTTTGGGGCTGCGAGGCTTATGTCAAGGGGAGACACGAGGATAAGCTCGGCCCGCGATCAGTCAAAACATACTTTATTGGTTATCCAAAAGGAATGTTTGGTCATTAATTCTATTCGCCTACCGAACATCGAGTTTTTGTTATGGCTAGTGCGAAGTTCTTAGAGAAAGAGTTTCTCGAGAACAAGTCAAGTAATAGAACCTTCGATCTGTTGGAGATTCAAGAACCAACAACCGAGGAACCGATGGAGGAAGATGTTCCTTCAACTTCTGCTACGGTTAATATTCCTCAGGAACCTAGGAGGTCGGGTAGAGTCTCTATTCCTCCAGACAGATACATTGGTATGGTGGAGGAGAATGATAGAGATGACATTTTACTCCTAGAGAGTAACGAACCCGCTACCTATAAAGGTGCCATGACTGTTCCGACTCTAAGCTATGGCTTGAAGCCATGAAATCCGAGATGGACTCCATGTATGAGAATGACCTATGGGATCTTGTTGATTTGCCTGATAAGGTACGACCTCTTCAGTGCAAATGGCTTTATAAGATAAAGCATTCTGTAGAAGGACAACCAGACACCTATAAGGCACGACTAGTGGCAAAAGGTTTCACTCAAGTGCAAGGATTGCATTATGATGAAATTTTTGCACCCGTAGTTATGCTGCGTTCCATTCGGATAATCTTAGCGATTGCCGCTTTTCATGACTATGAAATTTGGCAGATGGATGTGAAAACCGCCTTCTTAAACGGTTATTTGGAGGAGGAATTGTACATGGTACAGCCCGAAGGTTTCATTGATCCTAAAAATCCTAAGAAAGTGTACAGGCTTAAGCGTTCCATTTATGGACTTAAGCAAGCTTCTCGGAGTTGGAATCATCGTTTCGACCAGGTGATAAAAGAGAATGGTTTCACTTCGATCGGTCGAGGAACCATGCTTGTATGTCAAGTCGAGTGGGAATAAGATTGTCTTCTTGATATTGTATGTCGATGACATACTCTTAATTAGGAATGACATTACACTCTTATCTTCGGTAAAAGTATGGTTAAAGAACCATTTCCAGATGAAAGATCTGGGTGAGGCACAACGCATATTGGGGATCTGTATCTATAGAGATAGATCACGACGGATGTTATCACTGAGTCACAAGTCTTATATAGATATGATTCTTTAAAGGTTCAGCATGACCAATTCCAAGAAGGGGTACCTGCCAATGACTTCTGGGATGCATTTGAGTAAAACTTAGACACCCAAGACATCGGAAGAGGTCGAGCGCATGAATCGTGTTCCTTATGCATCAGCCATAAGATCGATCATGTATGCCATGATATGCACACGTGTAGACGTGGCATATGCATTGAGTATGACGAGTCGGTACCAAGGCAATTCATGTGAAACACACTGGATGGCTGTTAAAAACATCCTTAAGTACTTACGAAGGACTAATGTAACACCCCACGTTAGTTGAAGAGGTCCATGGATAAGCTTGAATGACTAGTGCTTAAAGGGATTGAAAGTACTACTCATATCAACAAAGTGCACTTTCTTTTCTGGTCATCCATGCAAAAGAACTCAAAAGTTAAGCGTGCTTGACTGAGAGTAGTCTAAGGATGGGTGACCTCCTGGGAAGGTTCCCGGGATGTGCATGAGTGAGGACAAAATGCGCTGGAAAGGACCCGTGTTGATCTGTGGGCCATGTACACAGCCTGGAGAGCTATCATGAGTGACCGCTCCCGACCCAAGGTTTGGGCCGGGGTGTAACAAATGGTATCAGAGCAACCCTGCGACCGTCTGGTGATGGAGGCAGTTGTTATACGCTCCATTGTGATCACCAACCTAGCGGGGGAGGATTCTGGGTTAGCGGTTATGCTCCCAGGCGCAACGAGGACGTTGCGTTCTTCAAGTGGGGGTGATTGTAACACCCCACGTTAGTTGAAGAGGTCCATGGATACGCTTGAATGACTAGTGCTTAAAGGGATTGAAAGTACTACTCATATCAACAAAGTGCACTTTCTTTTCTGGTCATCCATGCAAAAGAACTCAAAAGTTAAGCGTGCTTGACTGAGAGTAGTCTTAGGATGGGTGACCTCCTGGGAAGGTTCCCGGGATGTGCATGAGTGGGGACAAAATGCGCTGGAAAGGACCCGTGTTGATCTGTGGGCCATGTACACAGCCTGGAGAGCTATCATGAGTGACCGCTCCCGACCCAAGGTTTGGGCCGGGGTGTTACAATACTTTCAATCCCTTTAAGCACTAATCCTTCAAGCTTATCCATGGACCTCTTCAACTAACGTGGGGTGTTACAACTAAGGATTGAGTATTTACTTATGGAGGAAATACTGAGCTATGCGCAATCGGTTACGCGGAGGCTAGCTTCCAAACGGATCGAGATGACTCGAAATCTCAGTCTGGATTCGTCTTTACTCTTAATAACGCTGCGGTCAGTTGGAAAAGTTCCAAAAAAAGTGTTATAACAGATTCTACAACTGAGTCCGAGTACTATGCCGCTTCGGAAGCTACAAAGGAAGCTATATGGATGCGTCAGTTCTTACAAGGACTAACCGTAGTTTCTAGTTCGAATGACCCAATCACCATCTATTGTGATAATAGAGGTGTCATCTTCCAAGCTAAGGAGCCTAAGTGTAGCAACAAGTCTAGACATGTACTTCGGAATGCTCACATGATCCGAGATTACGTGGAGCAAAAGGAGATAGTGATAGACAAGATTGCTTCGGATGACAACATCGCGGACCCTCTCACTAAACCGTTAAAATATGATAAGCATGAAGGGAACATTATTTCCATGGGAATTAAACGTGTTCCTGAGTTGTAGTAGCTTTTTATATGAATTAGATAAATGTCTCTTTTCATATACTATTCATAACATCATCGTATTGTTTCATATTTTGTTTTTCATGTGGATTGTACGACAACATTGAACGCCACAAAGTGAACTGAATTACATTATATTTGTTTTAGTCCGTAATCGCCCACATGAGTTGATAACTCTGGGAATTATATTGTGAAGTTGATTGATAGTGGGTTCAACGAGCCATAAGTCAAACGGTTGACTGATCGATCACAGATACGAGTTATAAATATACCTCGTAGGACATCGTGACAACGTTATGGAGTCGTAAATGTGTAAGAACATTCGGTGCCAGGTCGTGGATTGGACGTCCATAGTGTTCCTAGAGTCAATTCTTTTGACTATCGACTGTCTCTTGAGATTAAGGCAATTTTTGGGTGACTTTGGTTTCTTTCTCACTGTCGACCGTAACAGGAGGCTAAACAGATTTTTACTGGGTCATTTCATACTGTGCTTATATCTGCAGGATTCGAGTTGAAGAAAATATCCAACCTTTATCAGGTTTTGTTATTTCTCAGGGCCACTGGAGGAGTTGTAACTGAAATGCATGGCCATGCTCGAATAATGACTCGTTTATCAGTTAGGTTACGCTCTAGTCGGGAAAAACACTCTTGATATTGATCACTTGTAAAATACGATCTTTGTGAATACGGACTTTGCAAATTGTTTTACATTGAGTGAGAGAAATTTTGGATATGAGAATCGGTTATCGCACATACACTTGTAAGGACAAGTGGGAGATTGGTGGAGCTAATGTCCTCCACACTTAGTGTGATAACGTGTATAAATATCTTACAGGTTCACAGGGTATACTTAGTATTCTTATCAGTTGATTAACGTTTATCGATAACGGTTGGCTTGCTAGAAGTTTGACGTTATTGTCATTTTAATGGCGGTGATCAACTGGTCCCTAAAAGTCAAACCTAAAGGATGTGTTTGAGAGATATGATTATATGAAGAATATGATCATATTGATGCCTTATATGACTAAAAGGTTAGTCTATGTATATGACTAAAAAGTTAGTCAATGTAATGATGATACGATTATTTAATACGATTAAATAATATTAGCTGAAACTAATTAAATGTTAATTCGTTATTGAATATAAACTGTTATATCTAATTGATGTATATAATGTAATTATTTAATACGATTAAATAATGTAAGGTTAAACGAATTAAATGTTAATTCGTAATTAAATATAAACTGTTATATTTAATTAGCAAATTATATATTATTCAATAATGTCATAATAAATGATGTCAGACCGGTATTAATAAATCGACTACAAGATGTTGTATGGACTTACTAATATGTGACAACATAAATGACAATAATAATACATATATATTTTATACATTAAAATAAAAGGCTAACAACCTAAAAATAAGTAGAAGAAAAGTGAGAAGACTCCCACCTTACCTCTACTACCTATTTGGACGGTCAAAGAAGAAAAAAAAGGAGTAGGATATAAACTCATTCTCTACACTTCTCATCATCACAATTACTTTCACAAAATATTATCAGTAATATTGGGTGTTCATTCTAGCACAAGAAAAGGCTTTTCTCAAAACATTTTGGGTGCAACAATTAGGAGAATATCGATCTCGATATTTGTTCTTAGGCCATATTGCTAGGACCAAAGGTTGATTCTAATCTTTATGCATTTCGTTTATGACTCGTATTTCATATATTATAATTTCGTTATAATCCTTAAATTTCATGTTGAAATATACCGATATTTCCCACACATATATGATAATCACATTTATCGTTTGAGTTTCTAAAACTCGTTTTGTGCTTTGTTATATCCAAATGGGTTGTAGAGACAATTTTAAAACCCCATTAAAGTGGATTGTATTAACATAGCATTGGTCCTTAGTTGCTTAAATTAGGTGACGTCTCCAAGTGGCAAGAGTGTGATGCGATTGATGACAAGTTCAAGTGCCATAGGGTCATAAGGGATGAAAAGTCGATCACATAGACAGACTGTAAGGGACAATCTGTCAGGAAATGACCGCTAATAGAGTTCTGGCAACTCTTGTAGCCTGGTCATGGCAAGAGCTACTATAGTATTCTTTTTTAGTTAATTCTTTGACTAAAGACTATTCGCCTAAGGTGGCACAGTTTCAGAGTGACTTTGATTTATGCTCTACGACCTTCGTAACTGGATCAAATAGGCATCTTTTGGGTCATGATGAGCTGTGTCTATTCGAAGGCAATAGTGCGATAGGAATTGTCCACCCCTTTTTAGGGTTGTTTTAAAATCTCAAAGCCACTCGAGGAGGAGTAAGCTGAAAATGCGTGGCCACGCTCGGAAGGTATCTATGGTAGATAATTCCGGTCAGACAGTTACTCTCCTGATCGACGAAACCACTCATGATATGATCAAATGCAAGTACGAACTGCAAGACACCTTGCGTTGAGTGGGAGATATGTAATAGGACAAGAGAATTGGTGACGCACACTTGTCTCGGACAAGTGGGAGATTGTTGGAGTGAGTGTCCTCAACAATAGGGCGATCATATAATTAAATCTCAATAAAAGGAATACAAAGGGATGATAAATATTATAGTCAACTGGTCAACATAAATCGGTAACGATTGGCTCACTTGAGTTTGACGTTACTGTCGTATGTCGGTGGTGATCAGTAGATCCCTTGAGTTCACACCTAAAGGACAATCCCCTAATCATGTACATTAGTTAATTGTATCATATTAATTAATCCCTTAAATTGAACTAAATTTTATATTAGTGAGAATAATATCTTATTGTAATATGATTAAATAAGATTCATTTTAGTAATTTAATCGTTATATTACTAAGAATGCATTATGTTTATGAAACATTTGAGATAAGCAAAATTGGTCGATTATAATTACAAATTGTTGTAGAGTATTTTAACCAAATATGAGATGACCCATTTTATTTTCATTTAATTATAAAATATGACTTAAAATGTTAAGTCTAATTTATTTGTTATGAAATTGCATTTAAATTGGTTAAATGCACATTTATAAGCCAAATTACATGTTACATGTCACTTGTCACATTTGTGACAAATGACAAATGTAGAGTCTATTGACCGAATACGAAAGAGGGGGGAGGGGTGAATTGAGTATTAAAAACTAGCCCAACTTTTTCGATTTATATGATATGTAATTAATTATTTGATCTTATAGATTAAAATCAACTAATTAATTAATCAAAGTAAGCGTAAGTAACGAAATAACGAAAAGTAAAGAGAGTAGAAAAGGCACACGAATTTTTGAAGTGGTTCAGTTTCACACGTTGAAACCTACGTCCACTATTCTCGATTAATAATTCTTAGTACCTTTCTACGGATTACAAAAATTATCAACCCACCCGTATAATCAACACTATGATTATAACTCAAGGTGAGCATCGCTTAATACTCTAGACTATGTTACGTTAATAAGATTTGTTAGTGTTATTGTTAAACGTTTTCCCTTGTGGTTTATTAAAGAATTTTTTCTTAAAACGTCTAGCAAATAACACTGTGTTATCTTCAAGGTCTGAATCTTGTTTTTCACTAGACTCGGCTTGTAAAGCCACTTTCTTACTATTACTATCATTTGCCTCATCCTCATCAAGAGTAATCTAGTGAGCCATTAGGGTTCCAAGTAGCTCTTGATATGATAGGCTAGATGAATCTTTACATTCCTTAATTACCGTCACCTTAGGTCTCCATCGTCTAGACAGACTTCTAAGGATCTTCCCGGCAATTTCCTCAGAGTCAAAAGTTTTTCCAAGATTTTTTAATTAATTAATGATACTAGAGAAGCGAGTGGACATGCTGTCAAGCGATTCATTTTGCTCCATAGAGAACAATTCGTATTTTTGCATCAACAGTGCAATATGTTGCTTTTTGACAACAGTTGTCCCCTTGCAGGCTAACTCTACACCATCCCATATTTCCTTGGCAGTAGAGCTAGATGAGAAATGGTCAAACTCCGTAGAAATCATGGCGTTTTGTAACAGGCTGACAGCTTTTGAATTTTTCTCAGCTTTCTTATAATCTGCCTCAACATAGTCATCTTCATTCTTTTCGATGGGAGTGCCAGTAACAGATCCAATCATGATCTTGTTAGGGCCGTTCTTAATGATTAGCCAACATTCCCAATCGTTACCCTTTATGTAATGGGTCATCATATTTTTCATAAATTGTAGTTCTTCCCATTGAATACGGGACACTTCAGATGTTTGGAATCCATTAAAATAAAATTAAATGCAGCGGAAAATAAATAAAAATAAAAGGATAAAACGGATCAGACTCCTTGCTGTAAGGCAATCAAGAGCACGAGGCTCTGATACCAATTGTAGAGTCTATTGATCGAATACGAAAGAGGGGGGGGGGGTGAATTGAGTATTAAAAATTAGCCCCACTTTTTCGATTTATATGATATGTACTTAATTATTTGATCTTATAGATTAAAATCAACTAATTAATTAATCAAAGTAAGCGTAAGTAACAAAATAACGAAAAGTAAAGAGAGTAGAGAGAGGAACATGGATTTTTGAAGTGGTTCAGTTTCACACGTTGAAACCTACGTTCACTATTCTCGATTAATAATTCTTAGTACCTTTCTACGGATTACAAAAATTATCAACCCACTCGTATAATCAACACTATGATTATAACTCAAGGTTAGTATCGCTAAATACTCTATATTATCTTACGTTAATAAGAAAGTACAATATATAACTCACACAGATACCCGTTAAAGAATTGTAAGATTATAATGATGTACTATTACCCAATAACGTATTTCACGCAAGCGATTGATAAAGATTGATGCACGACTCTCTTGAAAAACAAACACTAAAAATAATAAATATTTTGCTCAAAGGTTTCCTTTAAAACGATTTTGGAAAATTCTCACAAGTATGTATTTGTGTCGTGTGATGCGTGTGAGTTCGTGTGTCTCATAATTGAGATGTGAAGGATTATTTATAATAAAAGCATAGGAGATCTAAAACCCTAGCTTAATATTTAAGACAGATATTTATCTTTAATATCTTAAAATAATATTTACTTTATCTTTTAAAAATATCTTTATCTCAAAATATTATTTGGTTTATCTTATAGAAATATATTTATCTTTATATCTCAAAATATTGTTGTAAAGATATTGTAGAATCCTAGATTAAGGTAAAGAAGGGAAACAAGCCTATGGAGGCCGGATTCTTCTATCTACACGAAACCCTAGGAGGCACGCAACCCTAGGAGGCACAAACCTAGGTGGCTCAAACCCTAGGTGGGCTTATTAGGTTAACAACAAATTGAGATAAAATATATTAGAAACCCTAGGTAGCATGACAACCCATAAGTTGTATTACTAACAAATAGAATCTCATAAATATATTCTCTATTAAAACTTTTGATAAATATAAAAATATTCTTTCACTTTTGAAAACATTTAAAACATTTTATTTCCAAAATCATGCATCAACATTTATCATCCAAAGTTATAGGCTAAAGCTATAACTTTGAACATAAAATCATTCGAATGGAATAGTTACCGAATGACGACCTATACTATCTAATCTTCACAAAGATCTTCAGTATACGGATCATCTCTTCATCTTGATCACAAAGACCCTCCATCTTGAGTCTTGTGTTATTTGGGGTAGATCTTGCTTGAAGCGTTTTTCTGTAAAGTTATGACTTAGTAGCTATAACTTCCTTGTAAACTTCCAAAGTTATTCCTGAAGTTGTTATAACTTTGTCTCACAGAACTTGTCAACGTTATGCCTGAAGTTCTTATAACTTTGATCTTTCTTCTCGTAATTGTTGTTAGCTATAATAAGACTTAAAACAAACAATTACACGCATATGATATATCAAGTAAAACACATTATTAAGTAAGCACATGTCATTATCAAAACTATAAAGTAGGTCCAACAACAAATTACAAAGATAAAATGGGCACCCATTTTATGCATGGTGCACCGGTTTTTGGAGGGTATTAGGGTAGGATTTAGGTAATTATGGTTGTTCTAATTAAGAATTAGACAAAATAATTACCTACATAAGCCTAGCCCTACTCTAATGCATTGTGAAGACAAATGCATGCTCACCCTCCCCCATGCAGCATGATGGTCGGTCATGCTCTTCATAATAAGGAGATGTTTTCTCCTTATTTTATACTAATTCATCTCATAAGAAAAGGTGTATGCTTATCTCTCTTAAAAATATATTCTCACACTAAAAGCAACTTGAGAAGTTCTTTAGTGTTCCATAAAATTTCTAATAATCTACCAAGTGTAATAAGAAACTTATTAGAAATATTTAAAGCGCTACTAATTATAATACTAGTGTAGTATTTTAGTAGAGATTAAAAGGGATTGTTTTGGGTGCAACTAATTGGAGAGTTCTTATACTAAGAACTAGGAGTTCATCCATCATATTTGAAGCTCAAGAACAAAGTAGGAAGGAGTCCTATTTTGTGTTCAAAATCCGTTCAAACCAATGTAAGGAACAATTCTTCTTCCTTCTTTGTATTTTAGTTATGCATGCATAAGTTTCTCATAGTTTAAGAGTAAACTACTTGTTAACATGATATAAGAAATGTCTAATATTGAGTTTAAGAAACCAACAAAGGATTCCCAAAATAGTCCTAAGATTATTAACATGCTATTCTTAGGTCTTGGAGAAAACAAGAATGTCATCAATGAAAACCACTAGTTTGTCAAGATATTCACTAAAGGTGTGGTTCATTTGATCCCTGAAAATAACAGGAGCATTAGTCAAACCGAATGGCATCACCTTGAACTCAAAGTGACCATATCTTATGCTAAAGCCGGTCTTCGGAATGTCGGAATCACAAACAGGAGTTTGATGATATCCGGATCTTAAAGGTAGAGGTACCCTTTAGTTGATCAAACAAGTCTTCATTTCTTGGAAAAGGATACTTGTTCTTGATTTTAACTCGGTTTAACTCAAATTAGTCGATGCAAAGTCTCATAGAACCATCTTTCTTCTTCACAAAGAGAACGGGAGCACCCTAAGGTAAGGCACTCGGTCGAATGAAACCCTTTTCTATCATTTCATCAAGTTGCTTCCTAGCTCCTTCAATTCGGTAGGAGCCATTTGGTACGAGGCTTTGGTAATGGGATCGGTTCTGGGCATAAGATCAATGGAAAACTCAACATCACGCTCGGGAGGAATCTGGGCAAGTCTTCGGGGAACACATCAACAAAGTCATGTATTATAGGTATATCTTCAATCTTGGGCAAGGAGATAGGTGTAGAAGTCACAACACACAAGAATGCTTGGTGACCCTTTCTTACCATACTCATCAACTTCATTGCGGAAACCAATTGCCCACCCATTCGGGAATGAGATCCCTTATAGGTTATTCTAACACCTAAAGGACTCTTAAGGTAGATCTTTTGATCTCTACACTCGAATCTAGCATGATAAAAAGCTAGCCAATCCATACCTAGGATTACATCAAACTCTCCTAGGGGAAACTTAAGGAGATTAGCGGGAAAGATTGTCCCCGCAATAGAGATATGGACATTTGGGTAAAGAGTAGAACTTGAGATAATTTCTCCGGATGGTAAGGATATGGGGGTATCCTCACTAGAATTAGGTTTGATATCTAACTTATCAACACAAAAGACATAGATGCGCCGGTATCAAATAAAATAAGGCATGGTTGTTCTAAGATTGAGAACATACCCGTAATTATCTCCGGATGAGCATCAGCTTCGGCTCGGCTTAGCACATAGACAGATCCCTTGGGCTTGGCAATTGGAGTAGACAACTTCTGATCGGGGAAATCATTCTAGCGGTGACCGGGCTTCTTGCAAAAGAAGTAAATGAGGGGTTGGTTTGAGCAACTCACTAAGGGGTGGAGGGGCTTGCGGCACCCATTACACAAACGCCTTTGAGCTTGAACATTTGGTGGGGCATTGGCTTGAAAAGTCACTGGAGAATTAGCTTGAGGAATGAAAGGGGTAAGAGCTCTCGCATTAGCGTTGGAAGGAGTGAAGGAGTGGGTGAAGGAGTGAACGACCTCTTGCCATAGAAATTGGGTCTAGGAGTGAAAGAAGATGAATGATTCCATTTCTTGGCTTCTTCCTTGATAGCTTTCATTGAATTCTCCGCCCACAAAGCATCATCATACAACTCACCAAAGGATGTAGAGCTTCTCCTCACCTTAATTTGAAGCAAGGCACTTAGCTTGTTGCGATAGTAGAAAGCACGATCTTCATTTTCCCTTGATGAGCCTAGGAGCAAAGTGAGCTAACTTGTTGAATTGAGTAGTGAAGTCTTGGACCGTCATTTCACCTTGTTTGAAATCAATGAACTATTTGAGCCTTTGTTGCTTAAGCTCCTTAGGATAGAATTGGTCTTCCACTAGAGTTTTGAAACGTTCCCCAACCAAAGTTCACTTCTTCAATCGCCGAGGGACTAGTAATAGAAAACCAATTGTTGGCCTCTCTCACAAGAAAGTGCTTGGCAATTCTTACTTTGTCCTCTTCTCGTACTTAGTACAAGTCGAATTGCTTCTCCATTTCATAGAACCATTCCGAGAACTCGGTAGGGTCCGGTTCTCCACCGTAAAGCTTGGTCTTTCTTCTAGCAATTTGGCTAGCCACCCAAGCATAACCTCTTTGGTGATGGTCTTCTCGAGGAGGAGGGACTTGGTTAACATGAGAATTTGCCGCGTCTTGTTGATTCCTAAGGACTTGAGTGAGATCCTCCAGTATGACATTTTCCACAAGTCGAGGTCTAACCATCTTCATAAGACACAAAAACAAAATAAAGTTAGTCCAAACACTTAGCACAAACATAGAGTCTACCAAATAAAATCCTTTCTTTTCTACCCATATCTCCATTATTTTATGGTCAAGTTAAAATTTCAGTTTAGGGTTCACATGTGTGCGTCGGGAGCGTCATAAGCTCCGATACTAACTGTGACAACCCTCGCGATAGCGGAAACAAAACATAACAAGCATGCAATTATATAGCGGAAATACGAAATTTTTGAAACTTTTAAATGCAAAGAGGAAATACGAGGAATGTCAATCAAATACAAACCCAAGTATAAAATACTACAAGGAGACATAGTCTCTCCAAACGTAATCAAATCCGAAAGAAAGTCTAGTAAACTAGCTAAGAACGTCAAGGGTAAATCGTCATAGGCCAACACCTGCTAGCTCACACACGAAACCAAAAGCAAGTAAAGATCCAACCATGCAACCTGTACATTCATAAAATATGAACGCCACAGTCAGTAGGGAGAAACTCCGGGTTCTCCAAGCCAAATCACAAGAAAACACATATACGTAACCACTTAAGCACATATCGTCATACATATAATTACATCATGTGAGATTTGAGTATATATTTCATGATAGTAAGGCATAAGCATATGAAGTATCAAACAACATGCATCATCATAATACAACCCGACTCGGGGAAGACTCCCCTTGGAAACTATATATAAGGTAAGGACTTGCATCTCACTATTAGCGACAAATACTTGAGAAGGTAGGGACTCATGACACAGACCAAATCAACTCATCCAAACAATGTAAATATTCAAATTGTCAAACATTCACATACCGAAACAAGACATAACTCTCATGGTAAATGACACGAACTAACATCTGTACCATACAGGACAAGACAAAACGTCCACGGGATAAGGCATTTCCCTGAACCATTTGCAATAAGGTGTTTCGCACTCGAATACCTCTAATCCTCTTGGTAGGACGACGATAATAATACAGGCCTAGTCTTAATCTGGCCAGACTCTCGGGATACGGGCGTTTCCTGATTCAACATGCGGTAAGGCGTTCTACATCCAAGACTCGAGATAAGGCTTTTCTCAAATACCCCAAATCCGGCAAGGACAGCTAACGGAAGTGGCGGATTGAGCACAAGTATCCAACTCCAGCTTATAAACATGGAGAGGAAGTCTAAAAGTCAAGTAAGCATGATACATGCTACGACACCACCTCGCATTAGAGAATGGTCACACACGGAACCGGTCTATTTTGTACTTTAAATTTAGGCGCGCACATAAAACTTCAATAGAGAACGGTTGTTTGTTCGAACCGTTCTTGTATTATTAACAAAGAGCACGGTTTATTTGACCAACCGTCTTTATATTTCAACTAGACCGGTTAGTGGGTAAAGTCGTTCTTGTCTCAACAACAAAGAGCGCATACTCTATTAATGACCGTTCTCTTCTTAATTCATATGATTTATACTTTCACTTTACACTTCTTTCTTCATCAAATACAAAATGTGACCCTAATACAAAACCTCCATCAGTCCAATTCACCGCTACGCCTTAATCACCAAGTTTCGTTCCCTGCTTCTCGCCTTAATCCCCACCGCGCCCTAATCACCACCTGGTTTCGCTCCGATCGTTCATACTCCAGCCACAACCACTCTTTGAATTAATTGAATTTTGCTTTTTCATCATTCTTTGAATTTTTAGCACCTGCTTCTTCCGGCCACAACACGCTCCGATCGTTCGCACCTGCTTCCTCCGGGTAATTAAAAAAATTTTGCTTTTTCATCATTCTTTGAATTTTTCTTTAGGTGACTGATTGAATTCTGCTTTAGTCCACCGCTTTGTCTTCAATTTCATCTTTGGCTGGTCGCTTTCACCAACGTCTGCTCTAACTGGTTTCTTTGAATTTGGCTGGTCGCGTTAGTTCAACGTCTGCTTCAGTCCCGTGGTTGTCCGGTCAACACCTCACGTTGCTTCTGGTTCTTCACGCCTTCGTCGTCGCCGATCGTCTTTGCTGCTGGTAATTCCTTTATGTTCAACATCTTGTTGTTGCTTATACTGGTTTTGTTCTTCAAATATAATTTATTCTTTGTTCACAAATTTAATTTATACTGGTTTTGTTATCCAATTTATTCTAACTGGTTTCTTTGAATTTATTCTTTGTTCAACCTTTTTCCTTGTTAGAAAGTGTTAACTCTCTTCTATAATAAGTGTTAACTCTCTTCTGGTTGTTGGTGTCAATCCTTTAATTTTTTATGACTCAATGAAAGGTAGTCTATGCTGCTGGTAGTTTGAATTTTATAAATTCTTATTTATCAATCGTGTCTTATTTGTGGTAATTATACCCTTAAGTGGTCAACTAAAAAACTAGTCTTTCTAATTGAAATGTAGGTCACGATTGCAGTGTTATAGGCTAAGTTTAGGTAAAGGATTCAGTGGGAAAGAACTAGGCATATGTGACAAAATATGCAAACCTCTCTTCATGAGTTGCACAAGATGCTTGTGCAAGCGGAGAGAGACATGAGGCTAAACGTTAGCACCACCAAGGATGTACTTCACATCAATAACAAGAGCAAGGGAAAGTTCAAGAAAGGTGCAAGCAAGGGAAAGAAGCCCTCCACCTACAAAGGCAAGGGAAAAGTTATTGAGAATAGCTCACCCAAGCCTAAGAAAGGTGCCTCAACCGAGGACAAGTGCTATTATTGTAATGGCATAGCGCATTGGAAGAGTAATTGCCCCAAATATCTAAGAGATATCAAAGCTGGAATGTGACAACCCTCACGAATGCGGAAATATAAAACAAACAAGCATGTGAATTATATAGCGGAAATATAAAGTTTTAAAAAAACTTTTATACATGCAAGGAAAGAATACGAGGAGTGTCAAATATTACAAACTAAAGTACGAATTATACTACATCAAGAGACGAAGTCTCTCCAAAATGTTAACAAGTAAAAGTGTTTAGCATACAAGCTAAAATCGTCTAGAGATGTTTTAATCTAGGGATAACGCCCGCTAGCTCACACCCGAACCCAAAATGTCAAGCAAAAAGCCATCCACGCAAGCAACCTGTTCATCCATGAAAAACAAGAACGCCACAATTAGTGGGGAGTAACTCCGGGTTCTCCCAGCCATATCACATTAAACGTACATATAAGGAAATAGAAAAGTAAAATCATGCATATATGAATATACATGTGAGTTACAATAAGAATAGATTGGCAATCATATATATAATGATAAGATCATGTGGAAATCAAATCCGTAACCATCATGTTATTCAAAGACTCGGGGAAGACACTCTTAGGCAACCGAATACGCTCACTAGGGCTTGCATCTCACCGTTAGCGGTATAAGTTTGATATGATTGAGACTCGACAAACAAACCATGCCAAGTCATCATGGAATGACCATGAATAATAAATCATGAAATCATCCATTCAAACGAACCAATACATTGACGATGCCCAATCTTACAATGACCATGAATAATCAATCATGAAATCACGCATTCAAAGACAACGTCACCAAGACGACAACTCTCACGGTAAATGAAACGCACTAGCATCGTGTACATGGCAAGTATGATTAAAAGGCATCCACGGGATCATATTTCCCTGAACTCATACGCGATGCTTACATTTCGCCTATGTAGACTAATTTCCTCTTGGTAGGAACGATAATTAAACGGCTCCTAATCTAAACCTTGCCAGATTCTCGGAATCACATTTTCCGATTCGACATGCGATGACGTTTCGCATCCAAGACTCGGTCTTACAATATATATGCCGAGTACCCCAAATTCGGTAGATCAATTCACGAAAGAGGCGGAAAAGAGCTCAAGCCTCATAACAAGCGGTACGCTACATGCAAATAACACCACCTTGCAAGTACACAACATTTGACGGCCGGGTCGATCAACGCATAGCGTTCAACTCCCAACAACTTCGTCGTATGCCCACTAACACATGCATTTAAGCAGTAGGATACCTCTCCGTTCCGACATTCCAGCCTTACGAACGGAAAGGTAGCCAAGGGAATGAGAATACAAAGCACAAGACAAAATAGTGCTCAAACCGACTCATTTGTAAAAACCGACTCAAAGTGGGAACATACCAAAACCGTCACAAAACATGAGAATAGGGAATCATATAAGTTTAAATATGATAAACATGAGTCAATACATGATACATAAGCATTAGAACAAGTTTATGAAGCATAATGAATAAAAACATAGATCACCTCTCCAAAACAACGTTGGTTGGAAACCAACGAAAATAAGGGTCCACTTCAAACGGTCATAACTGGAGTTCTAGACATGCAAATGCAGAAACTTCAAATGGAGGTGATAGCTTATCCTCTTACGGTTCCAACGAGATGTCACACGCCCAAAACAAGCAAGTAACGAAGGAGATATGATCATTTTACAAAAAGGGGTCAGTACAGAAAAAATTCTGTTGGCAGCGTATGACGCAGCCTGCGTCACACGACGCAGCCTGCGTCCTTCACGGGATTCAAGGACGATCAAAAATCAACATGTTATCAACAACAAACTCCTCATTTATCACCACAAATCATCAATTCTCATATCAATTAACAACTAACAACATCCATCAACAACAACACAAGTCCTAAGCATACTAACCATAATCTAAATACGGATTCTATCCTAGAAATCACATAAAACACGTAAATGATATCGCGTAACCCTTCACCGTTACCTTTACGCATCTTTAATCGATTACTAAGCCTTCCTAGTAGTCTCCACCTACAATTAGTTAATAAAAGATGAATATATTTCACCTTGAGAAAGACGGATAATTTAAAAAGCGAGAAAGACGGTAATTTTATTACCAATACGGATAGAGGAAGGTAAGAGGGGAAGAACGAGACGAACTTACGTGAATTTGAGCAACAAACGAACGAACTATGACGAATCTAATGTTGGATGAAAATGGAGGCAAGGTTTTGGTTGCTTAAGGAAGAAGAAATGGTTTTGGTTTGTGTTGAAATGAATTAGGTTAAGGTTAGGAGGGAGTATAAGTAAAGGGTGAGTCGGAAAAGTCAACGAAAGTCAAAGGCGGTTCAAAAGTCAAGAAAAGTAAAGACGACTCAAAAGTCAAGAAAAGTCAAAGACGACTTAAAAGTCAAGAAAAGTCAAAGACGACTTAAAAGTCAAGAAAAGTCAAACTCGCCTTAAGACGGGATTCTCATGGAATCTCGCGGAAATTCCAAATACGAACTCGGAAATTCTAAATTCGACTCAGAACATAAAATTCTATATTAAAACTTAAATTTGCTGAAAAGTATCCGTAAAATATTTTCACTATAAAAATAGGGTACATTTCCGGGTGTTACAATCACCCCACGTTTTAAAACGTTTCGTCCTCGAAACTTGAGAGTAGAAAATAAACGTTTCGTCCTCGAAACTTTTATAAGGGAACCATTTATGAAACGAGGTTCTTCTCGAAAAGGGTTTAAGGAAATTTTTTCATAAGTGCGAAACTTTAATTACGAATCACAAGAGTGCCCGTCGCGAACGAGAACTCTAGCTATCAAAAATCAAATCAATATCGAATTAGTGAAATTGAAATTCAAAACAGCGTTAGTAAGTGCAGGACTAGTTATCAGACGTCTCCAATAACAAGTGCAAACATCCAACCAAACGCAAAATCCAAATATAAAAGCGAAAGAAATCTATTTTCTCCAAAAAGGAGGTACAAAAATCATCTTTAGACTTCTTTGAAACGTTAAATTAGAAATATAGTATGGAAATTTGAAGGTTTTATCAAAGATAAAATAAAATAACAGGACATTACACGTACATAGAGCGACTCGAACATAAAGTTCACAAATCACGATGACAAAATAGATACAAAACACGCAAAAACGAAACAAATCGAACTCTTAGGGATATGAAGAATCACGATGAAGTTAGCAGGAAGATCTACAAGAACACAATAGTACTAACTCTACTATCAAACCAAATCCTCAAGAGAATGCAATTTACTCAATTTGCAACCCATCAATTTCAATCATCAGAAATCCTACAAAAATATTCCATAATCACGAAACTTCGAGCAACAAATCCCAATTATTCGAATCCAATTAGAATCTACTAAGGTCCATCGGCACGGTAGACTCCACAACTAATAATCCACGAGAAAATTCATTGCGCACTCTAATCTTCTTAGCTCCATCAAAACTCTTATTAGAAACCACCAACAAAATATTTAGATTTAGGGAAACAAGACCGTTAACAACCACAAGGTAAAAGAGACTTACCATTAAATCCTTCGATCCATTTTATTCCAAAACTCATTATCCTAAATTATTAACAATGAACTTTCTCATCTTCAAAAGTTAAATCACAAACCTCAAAAGAGATTAGTCACACAATCTCATTTCACTTAACTTTTGCCAATCATAGGGCAATGCGACCGTAAATCAATTTATTTAGCTCCTTCAAACTCTTAATACATCGGTTTTCGCTTATGACAATATTCCTCAAGTTTGGTCATCCAATCCAAATTTCACAAGGTAATTATTCCCGTTAGGGTCCAACATTTAAAGACCACAATTTCCCAAGTAACACTTAAAGAATCACAAAAATTCTTAACCACAACTACTAACTATCATTATGATTATTTCGCTCCTCAAAACGATATTGCAACATTAAGCTTTCATAGTCTAAAACCACTAGGAGAGTTTCATCCTAAGTTTATCCTCAAATCCTTATAATCATCTAAACATGAAACTAGTTTAATAGGACGGTTAGGTACCATATTCGAAACTTCTTCAAAACACACCTACTAACTCTTACGTTAGCTAATAAGAAAAACTACCTCTCAAGAGAGTAGGGATAAAAGAACATGATACAAGGAACATTAGGAAGCGTCACTAACGACTACGATAAGATGAAAAAGGCGAAGGCAAAAAAAGAAAACGAGGTTGAGGAAGAGACAAAGCTGATAGTAGAGTTATGAAGATATCTGAGTAAGAAAGAAAGTACGAGCTTGTAATTTCTTAAAGATCAATCTTGACAAAAACATTCAAGAATGGAAAAGAAAAGGAATGATGGCACGAGTAAAGGTTTAAGGTTTAATCCACAAAATTCCTTTCAGACTTAGGGTGATAGTAAAGCAACTCATCCAACAAAGTTCTCTTACAAGCAAACTCACTCCCAAACAAAGGTCTCTTACAAGGGCCATCGTACCCACATTCATCAAAGTAAGGACAACAAGATTTGATACATCGATTACAACCCAATTCATCCATGAGTCCTATTCATATACCCGGACATCCCAAATGCGGAATGCAAATCACGTAGAATCACATTCCTTTATGCTCAAAATATTCAACACAACCTCAAAAGGTTCTTTAATTGAAGGACAACCAATACTCTCTTATACTGGTCTTTCAATCTATAAGCCCACGAGTTCATTATTCAACAAAGTACAACCTCAAGTCAAACATCATCATTAACGTCCCAAGGTATTTCCATCATAACTCACATCATTATCCTCAAGTAATATGGTTCAACTTACAACGAAACCTTACTACTTCAAACGAGTCTCCGATATCATAAGATAAGATCATATCTTTAAATCCAATAACTATAGCCAAATGCTTTTCCACCAAGCCTATACTCACAAACACACAATAGGAAGTCATGCACAAGAAGTCGCTTAACCTCAAAAGTATTTCGCACCTCAAGATATCATTTAAAGCTTCTCATTTACACCACTTAGACATATCATAAGTATGGTCTTCAAAACAATACTACACTTTTAAGTCCAAAAGATTAAATTATTCATGAGTTAAGAAATCCTAGCCAACTCATTCAACTTACACCATCGAATATCATGAACTATTTACATACAAGTCATGACAAGCATTTATACACTAAAATCATCAAACATATTTTACCATCCTTTCCTCAAGGATACCAACTCTCACCACCATAGGGTGAAATTAGATCTATACCATTTTCCTCACATCAAAAATTCATTCTAACAAACACTAATAGTCCACAAAGTCTAAAATTCTTCCAACCAAGTACAATATACCACAAACCATTGGGTATGCCATCCACAAAAATGTTACAAGAGGAAGGTAAGGATACCAATGGTAAAATGGAGGAAACTATCAAGAGTAATTTCCAAGAGGCAAACAAGTTGGAAGAGAAAGAAGCACCAAGATAGAAGAAAGAGAGCATAATACAAGAAGGACGAGAGAATTCAAAGATGAGGAAGAAATACACTTCAATTAGGCTTGTCAATCTTCAAACCTCCGGTAGAGGATACTTCTTCTAAGTAACACAATGATCCACCTTAAGACGGTAGATACAAACAAACATAACATCACTCACACAATCAACAAACAAGTTAGAACCTAACAAACATCAAGTACACCAAAGACTACCACCTTAGGTCCTTAAGTCTACCCATCTCTCATTTATTATTTCAAGGTCAATTAGTTTAAGTTTAGGGTTCACGTGTGTGCGTCGGGAGCGATAAAGCTCTGATACCAACTGTGACAACCCTCGCGAATGCGGAAATAATAAACAAACAAGCATGTGAATTATATTGCGGAAATAGGTAGTTTTTAAAAACTTTTATACATTCAAGTTAAATAAAACGAGGAGTGTCAAAATATTACAACTAAGTGCGGAAAATAACAAAGAGACGGAGTCTCTCAAAATGTTAACAAAGAACAAGTGTTTAGCAAATAAGCTAAAATCGTCTAGAGGTTAATCTTCCAGGGATAACGCCCGCTAGCTCACACCCGAACCCCAAAATATCATAGCCAAAAAGTCATCCATGCAAGCAACCTGTTCATTCATGAAAAACATGAACGCCACAGTCAGTGGGGAGTAACTCCGGGTTCTCCCAGCCATATCACATCAAACGTACATATAAGGAAATACAAAAGTAAAGCATGCATAAATATATATACATGTGAGTTGCGATAAGAATAGATAGGCAATTCTATAGATAATGATAAGAACATAAGAGGCACAATTCCGAATCCATCATGATATTCAAAGACTCGGGAAAGACACTCTTAGGCAATCGAATACGCTCACTAGGGCTTGCATCTCACCGTTAGCGGTATAAGATTGATAAGATTGAGACTCGACAGACAAACCAGTCAAGTCATGCGATGATCACAATAAATTCAACATATTATCATCCGTTCACGAACCAAGACAATGACGGTGTCCAATCATGCAATGACCATGAACTATATCATGAAATCACGCATTCAAGAACGACACAAGACGACAAATCTCACGGTAAATGAAACGCACTAACATCGTGTCCCAGCAAGAATGATTAAAGGCATCCACGGGATAACATTTCCCTGAACTCATACGCGATGCTTACATTTCGCCTATGTAGACTATTTTCCTCCTGGTA